>CABFWB010000105.1:306322-336072 GCA_902151455.1 Timema bartmani | reverse complement strand
TTTTTTTTTTTTTTTGCCGATTAACGATAAAACACAATAGAATAAAATTTATCTTTTCTAATTCAATGTCTAGCGGCATATATCTTTAGATATTTATAATAGCGTTGGAGAGATAATTGTCAAAAACGCTGAAGAAAGAATTATCCCCCAAGATTATGTGGTCAATATTTGAACCTGGCCTCTTGCTAGACTCGTAGGAAAGCGCTCTTGAGTGAGCTAACTTTGACTGGTTGTTTTTAACTCACTTGGAGAGATGAGTATAATGTGTGTGATCTCTACACAAGAAGCTGGCGAAGACGTCCTCTGAGTAGCGTCTGATTTGAAGCGGAGAGGACTTAAGGGGAAAGAGAAGAAAACTTCTATTTTAAGCGCGATAAGAACTTTCCAGTCAAACGGGGAGGAAAGTAAAGGAAAAAATAAAACACCCACAACTTCTTTACAGAGAAGGTAAAAAAAAAAAGAGGAAGCGCTTTGACGATAAAGTGGGAGGAAACGGTAAGACGTAAAAGTCGTAGAGAGGAAGGTCGCGGTTAGGGAAGTGCTATGAGGGGGTTAGGAAGAGGTGGGATCGTTGAGGGGACCGAAAGTCTGCGGCAACCCCGATACCGTTAAAGGTTCGGCTATGTCCTGGTCTCGATCCGGAGGCAGGCAAACACCCGCCTCCTACCCCCGTCCCTCTGCCCCTCCTACGTCCCGGTGATCAAGTATTCATGAGGATGGGCGAGCAGTGGTGGGAGGTCACCTCTGGGTTGTTTTAATATTGTATCAGCTTGCGCGGACGCTTTAAAAGTTGGGTGCGGCGTGTTGGACTCGCACATACACTCTAAATTCCTTCAATCAACTTAATCAAATGATCCTCTTTTTCCTTTCCCCTTCAACCTTCCTTTTTCTTTCTTTTAGTCCTTCCGATCAAGTCGAATGTACTTGGGTAGCTACTATCTGCCTAGGAAACATTACCTCAATCAAGCATGTTCGTGTCAGGTGTTTACCATCTTAAAGTTGTTTGGCCACAACTATATATATATATAATACCCATTTTTCCGGGTACACATTTGTTTTGATTGACTTTTAGTAATAGATGAGACAGAAAGAATTCTGGCATTTGATTAGAGGAAAGGATGGAAAAATCACCCTTAATGCAACTTAATCATGATTACACCCTGAACTTCTGGGTATTATTTTGCTACTGTACACAATCCATGTACCAACTATAATAACACCTTATCGATCGCTGTCCTTGGAAGAAAATGTTAAGCTTCTTTGACAGATCTGTACTTGGGTTCGTAGTATGGCCGACTACATATCCATTTTTTTCTTTAAATTAATCCAGACATTAGTACTCTTTTGAGCTATTCGAATATTTATACTGATAAAGTAGGGGCTATTTATTTATTTATTTTTATTAATAGTTTTCAGCGCGTCTTACTAACTGTTCTGGCCGTATATGCATGTATTAGAATTACTTTAATAAGGTAGGGATGAGGAAGGAAACATTTTAAAGGTAATCTACCCGCATTTGTTTGGAAGGAGAGTGGAAAACCATTTAGAAAAATCACCCTCAGTAGACTCGACTGAGATTCGAACCCCGATCTCCCCACCTTGAGCAGGCCAGTCTAACACGAGAGTGACGCCTTAGACCATTCATTCACTGATGTGGGGGTAGGAATGATGAAGCTATAATTTGCGTGGGAGGNGGTGGGGGGGGGGGGTGAATGGGAAAAACTTTAAGGAAAAACACTCTCATTACATTGGGCCGGGATTTGAATCCCTACCTTTCTTTTACCTACAAATTATACTAAATGATATTTACGTTTGGTCCACGTGCCCATTGATGTGGGTTGTAGTCACTGTTGTTAAATAACTTTCGAATATAAAACTTTCGATCGTAAATAGTCTCATAGATTGTAACATAGTCCAATAGTTTTAGGAAAAATAATATTTGACCGTTTAAAAATCTACTTAATATATTTTATAATGTAGACCTAATCATACGCTCTGTCATGTGCTCTGCAACTGCCATTTCAGTCGGATAGTATCATTTTAGACAGTAAGGTAAATACAATGAGTACTTTTTTTTATATATCTTCTAAAAGGTTCTTCGTATGGTAAGCTGACTTTAGTTTCATCATGTGCCTACATTTGCTCTCAGGACTATTTTAACTAAAGTTTCCGATTTTCAGTCTTTCATGTCATTTGTTTATTTATCGTCAGTAAATTGTAGGTGGAATATTTTCAGGTACTCATGAACCATGGCCCGCCTCGGTGGCCGCGTGGTCTCTAAGACGTCACTCTCGCAGTAGACTAGACTGCCGATGACGGGGAGCTCGAGGTTCGAATTTCGGTCGGGTGTAATGAGGTTGATTTTTCCAAAATGGTTTTTACTGTCCCTTCACGAAAATGCGGGTACACCACCTCTAAATATAACCTTCCTAAGCTATAGAACCATTTTCATAGTTGGTACATAAGCGTATAACCTGGACGGGTAATAAGATGCGGTGCTAAAAAAAATAACTATGTACCTACTGGGTCACCTAATAAGATCTGCCCCATACATTTTTCGTAGCCAAAAATGATCAAAGATAGTCAAATTACAAACCTTTTCTCCACGGGGTCTTTGTATTTTTTTACGCCTTTTCGTCATCTTGAAACATTTGTTCCCCTCTGTTCTTTCTTACTTATTATCTATTCAAGTTATACTAACAAATTAACTAACTCTCTGGCCTTAAGGTGGGAATATAGGGGACACGAGCAAAGTTAAGTGTTTTTGCAGTTTTTATAGCAAAATACGTTTTGGCCAGAGTAAATCACTTATTGCTTCTATATGAACATAGAGCTTAATTTTATTCACATAGTGGTTTCAACAGTTGTTAAATATCTGTTAAGGGTGTCCTGGAATTTCATGAAGACTTTTTCTATTCATTTAAAAAGGTCTTTAGATATTGCCACTATGCTCATAACAAATATTCACTAACTGTTAATATCACCATGTAAATAAAATTAAACTCTTTGTTTGTATAGAAGCAATATTTGATTTATTTTGACCCAAAAAATACTTTGTTATGAAAATTGCACAAACACTGGCCTTTTCTTGCGTTCCCTGCATCCCCACTCACCAACTCTCAAGTTTATGGCAGCCAGAACGTAAGCGTGCCACTCAACCTCCTTCAAATCCATTTTCACATTATCCAGCCAACCACATCTCGGACCTACCAAGAGGTCTTATTTTTCAACTTTTCCAACTAACATTTTGTTTACACGCGCCACATGGCCACCCCACCACACCACTGGATTATCCTAAATATGTTTGGGGTTGCATACAAACTATGAAGCTCTTCACTATTTAACTTTTTCTGTTCTCCTGTTTGTTCATACCTTAAAAGTTTAAGGAGGTATGGGAGACATGAGAAAAGGCCACTGTTTTTGCAGTTTTTGTGGAAAAACTTTTTTTTTGTCAAAATAAATCAAATTTTGCTTCTATACAGAGTTTAATTTTCTTCACATGGTGATATCAACAGTTGTTGAATATCTGCTATGAGCATAGCGGCATTAGGTGAGACTTTTTAAATGAAGATAAAAAGTTGTCATTAAATTCCAGGACACCCTTGACAGATATTCAAGAAATGTTTAGATCACCATGGGAAGAAAATTAAATGGTATATTTCTACTGGAGAAATATTTGATTTATTTGGACCTTAATAATGTTTTAATGTAAAAACAGCAAAAACACTTGCTTTTTTTCACATCTCTTTCCATCCCACCTTAAA
This sequence comes from Timema bartmani, assembly GCA_902151455.1. Taxonomy (NCBI): domain Eukaryota; kingdom Metazoa; phylum Arthropoda; class Insecta; order Phasmatodea; family Timematidae; genus Timema; species Timema bartmani. The sequence goes on along the minus strand of CABFWB010000105.1, from coordinate 332,308 downwards.
TTTCTCTGTTGGTAAATTGTGTGTTCATATTTCCTCCGCTGATTCTGAGTAGCAATCACAATTAGTGTCTGTGACACGCCGAACCCGCGGAATGATTTAATTAGCAGGTTGCATATTATTGGGTGTAAAGGCCGAGGTTGGACTGTACCGTTCACCACCTCTATCTATAACCGCTAGAGGACACATTAGCCGGGAAGAGGGTGGGCGGAAACTACAAGGAATTTAACGTAACAAAAATAGGAACATTTGCAAGTTTAAGATAAAATTGAATTATTTATTCAACGTAAGACAACAGAGGTGAACAAAATAATACATGGCCCCACAAGGCGAACTAATTAGTGTTGAAAAACATATAATTATGGCAGAGACTGCGCTTGCGCAGTACATTTGAGGATATATTTCACAATCTCAAAGTTATAGTAGTCCTTGAAGAAGGCTACGTTTTAAACAAAAGAGTTAAAACATAAATTATTTATTTATATGAATTAGTCTGGAAGAGACCCAATAATATTCAGAAAGTAAGGTTCGAATATCTCTTGGGTGATTTTCCCCCCCTATATGGTTTTCCACTCTCCCAGGAAAATGATGGTTCACTTCCTCTAAATTCAACCTTCCCAATTCCTAACCCATTAGCGTAATTAATACTTAAGCGTATAATCTGAAAGGATAGTAAGACGTGGTGCTAATTATTATTTTTATTTAGTCGACGGGGGCGCAGTCCGACGTGTTCACTACGGTCTGTAGGACGGCATGTCACTCCAATCGGTCACGCGGGGATTCAGGATCCAGTTACTTTAGTTTTCTGTCACTAGTCCGCTGTTGCTTCCGATGGGTCTGGGCCGGCGCTACTCCCTTGACGGGGTGATTTCAAGACAAGAAGGGGTGGTGCGTGTTAGAGGGCAAAGGGGAAACTTCTTTGGAGAGCAACACGTCACGTCTGACTTGCTAGGGGAAGCTTGGCTTGAAGAGACTTGGACTTGTAATTTATACTTTTTAGTGCTAACTTTTTAATTGTTACGTCTAGCACCAAAGTAATTAACGAACTAATTGTAGGGAGTGAAGTTGAGGATGGTATTTTAAAAGAAGTGTACCTGCATTAGTGTAAAGAGGGTATGGGGAAATCAAAGTGCTAAATCACATGTGTACACCGGTGCACCCGGCCGAGACTAAAAACTTAATTTCCACGTGACCAGCGATCCAGTCTTTAATTGAGACTGATGCCTTATAAGATGCTATCACATGACGTGGACTTAGGGTTTGTAGATTAATCGAACAGGAAGAGGGTGAATTTTAGGTAAACTCATTTACACATCTTACTGAAGGATGGGAAGCCACCTTGTGTAAAACACATCCCTTTGCCTCCTCCTCACACTCCTTATCAATAACTGGGTGGTATTAAATGCACCTATTAGGGCTCGAAGAACGGACACAACTAACAAGTAGGATTGTGGCATTAATATTACCACCACATTTTCTATTTTATCACGCGTTGAGTTTTCAATTTCGCCTCACTTCTACAGTCTCTGTCCCTTGCCACATACTTTATTTGCTTTATTTCCCAAGTTTATTTATTATAATTTTAGGCTATTTTTTTTACAAACTCATACATCGGGGATGCTTTATGGCGCTTTTATATTTTTTGTTTTTGGTGGTAGTGACTGCTTTTGAATGGATATGTCATTATCAAACGATAATAATAACAATAGTAATGACAATGTCAAATATCTCCAGTACAAGCGGCCGAAATTCGAACCTTGATATCTCCGCCACTGGTAAACTAAACCATACAAGACGAGACTGATGCCCTTACTCTCATAACCACCCGTGTGGCTTTGTTTACCGGGCTCTTTTGTGTTCATATTTGAATCTAGATCTTAATTAGCACACAAACTTATGTTTAAAAAAAATTATTCTAGAAATTTATTTTTATCTTTGTGGCGAGACTGTATAAAGAAAGCCTTTCTAAAATATCCAAGTAAGTCGTAAAAAATTCCCGCAGGTAGATTTTATACGAGCGTGATATATTTCACCCTGTGGTATCTCTGTTTCTCCCCTCCCTTTTGCTTACCTTTCCTAAATATATATTTTTGTACCTTTAATAACGGTAGTCGCGATTACGTCGGACTTTAACTGAATAAACAACCTCTAGACGAAACAAAAGTATCGCGTCTGCAGCTTCTTTTCATTAGTCCGTTGATTTTCTCTCTCTTTCTTTCTTGACTCTACTTGGGCGTAATATGTCTCTCCCAGGCTTGCTTTTAATTTCTAGCAATGCGCGATTTATCTTCAGCTCCGTTTAAAACTTTTTTTTTCTTTCTGAAGGATAGTCGCGTCGTTATTTTATCACTCGCACGGATCCTAATACTGTAAGTATATCTGGAAATAATTCGCGTCTTGTCTTTTTGTCTGCTTTTGGTCCGCCGGGATCGAGATGATTTCATTACATAGTTATTACATGCGCTTGTATAATAATATATATATATATATATATATATACACACACACACACACACACACACACACACACGTCCTTCTAAAGGTCAATTAGCGCCTGATACCAAACCCTTTCTATTTTCACTTACTACTCGTCCTGGCTATAGGCATATTTCCACTAATAGGTGAGAGATGAGGGAGGTAGACTCTAGAGGAAGAACAGTGATAAACCGACTAGAAAGAGAAAAACATCCAGCTACAGTCAAATCCAGCCATATCTGACAACTAGAAAGGCACCTTCTGGGAAGCGCTTCCGTTTGCAAATACTGGAGGTAAATTGGGGATTTCACACACAGCCACAGAAAAGTGGCGCTGCCTCCGGTCTGAGTAGTTGTCATCGCTGCTGTTGGTGGTCACAAAAAGTGGTGCTATTATGTCTGAAGATGCCGTAAATGTTATTAGATCTACTTTTTTTTTACTTTACTTTACTTTACTTCAAGTCATGGGATATGCAACTGGAGTTTTTGATAGATAATATCAATACCTACGAAATAATATCAAGAATATTGTAAAGTTTTGTTATTATCGATCGGGAAAAATATGTTTGTTTCTTTCTACCGAAATAATACTGTCTACCGATTAGAATTCAAACCCCGACTCCCCTGTCCCAGTCAAGCAAGACATTACATAACTCTTTAATCCCGGCTGAGTACACTCAAAGTGGTTTTCCGCGTGTGATCTATCACCTTTTTTTTTGTTCTTTATCCACCGTAAATGCATATCCATTTCCTAAAAATTTGGCCTTCCTCATCCCAACCATATCAACGTTATACACACACACACACACATACACACTAACCGGGTAGAGTGTTTTCCATTAAATGTCCTGATACATTAATCCTAATTTATTTAGCTAAAATTCCCCTCCTTTATCCTGTTCTTTAGATTACTAAAAGTTTCTGAGAGCCCATACGAGCATTGAGATAGCTTTAACACTCTTGACGTAGCTAATTGTATGTTTTGATGTGTATATTTTTAGCGCTACAAGCTTACACGTCTAAGCAGTCATCGAGACTTTATAACCTAACATCTAAAATATACTTCATATCTTGGCTTGGGTTGACTACACACACGAGTTTTTAATCTGCGTCTCACTATAAATGCGCATATAAGCGTTAACCCCGAACGGGTAGTCAACCCAAGATTGGATCTGAAGTATATGTTCTTATTTTCACTTTGATAGTTTAATGTCTGGAAGACAGGTTGCTGTGTGTATTCTTGAGTAAATTTAGTTTGTATTTCGTGTGTTAGCGGATATAATCAGTGGGTTCACAAGGTTCACGTTCGGTACCCTTAGTAAAACAGTGTTCGTTGGAACCTCTCTGTGCTTCTAGTTGCGTTTATCTCTTTTGAACAGATTAGAAAATGGACTTGATCGACAGTTCCACCTGACTTTCATTTGTGAGGGCACGTAACCGACTTTGTTCAAGCCATTTTTCAATAAAGTGTTTAAATACAATCTTAACTATTTCTTGTATACATATAAATAGGTTGCTAAATTCTTATAAACTTACAAACAAACTAATTAACTAATTGTATGGTGCCAGGAAATGATGGACCGGCTGGTGGAGATAGAGAGAAGATATAGCATGGAGATCAACATTGATAAATCAAAAGTGATGATGATGATTAAAAAAATGAAGAGCCGTTGACCAAGAATTTCTACTGCGCCAAGGAAATTAGGTCGAGGATTGCCATGGTCAAGGAAGCTTTCAACAAGAAGAGGTTACTTCTGAACAACAAGTTGAGTTTGGAACTGAGGAAGAAACTGATGAAATGCTACATTTGGAGCATCGCGCTATATGGAGCAGGAACTTGGACTCTTAGAAAAATTGTAGATACATTTTTGGAGAAATTTGAAATGTGGTGCTGGAGAAGACTTGAGAAGATCAGGTGGACAGACAGGGTGACAGATGAAGAAGTCCTAAAAAGAGTGGGTGAGAAGATAACCATTTTAGATATGATTCTTTGGTGCAAAGCTAACAGGATCGGACACATCCTTAGGAGGCGCTGTCTTCTGCACGGCGTCATAGAAGGAAAGATTGAAGGAAAGAGGAGCTTAGGAAGAAGGAGGATTCAAATATTGGATGACTCGAAGGAAAGAATAAAATTCTGAGAGTTGAAGTAGGAGGCAGAGGACAGGGCGGCGCATAGACGATCTAAGTTCACTGACAAAAGGAAAGGACCTATCGTAAGACAGAAGACATAATAATATTGCAACTATATTCTGAATATTCATGATCGTAGAAAAAAAAATGTTTTAATGTATCTAAATATAGTTAAAACTATTACAGCTAATTTGTTATGAGCAATTGTTTTTGTAAAGAACTCGTTTCAGTGGATTGAATAGTTATGTTATTAAAAAACACGCTATGATTTCTATACTCTCACTCAATTAAAAGTTTTAACAAATATAAATTAAAAATAAACCTTTACAGAACTCGATTTAAGGGCCTTCGCCTTAGCGCGTCAATGCTCTCTACCACTGAGCTCGCCAGGTTCGTCCCGTGCGCCAAAAGCCGACCAAGACATTATATTATGGCTGTATTTCTGATAGCTGTAAGTATCTGACTTCTCACACTTTCTTGATATACTCTTGTCTTAAAATAATGAGTGATAATAACCCTGGGCACTGACCGATCCTGGCTAAAGGATTGCCGGTACAAGCCAAATATATCTGGTTCGAATCTTATTTTCAAATGCCATTTTTAATGTATATTTGTAAACGACACATAATCCGCAGGAAAAATTAATTTTAATGACCCGCGTCGGTGGGCACACGTACTAAACGTCTAACTCGTCTAGTCTGGTATCAGGTAACGTGGAGGAGTGGACTTGATTTCTGGCTGCGTGTACTGAGTTTTTCCCCAAAATCGTTTTTCCCTACCTCTACTTGGATGTGAGTTCATTCCCTCTAAAATTATACCGTCCTTATCCCTGTACTATTAATGCAGATAAGTATATAACCCGGATGAGTGGTAAGACGTGGTGCAAAAAATAATAACTTATTGTATTGTAAATTAATTAAATAAGACAAAATATATTTTTCCCAGCCTTGTCTGGAGAAAAATGAAATTCAATTTCAACACACACACCCGCTCTGGTGAATGCATGGTCTAAGTCGCTACTCTCTTATTAGATTAGACTGCCGTTGACTGGCAGATCGAGGCTCAAATCTCGGTCGGGTGTACTGAAGGTTTTTTCTCTCGCAATACAAATGCGGGTACACTTCCTCTAAATATAATTTTTATCCGTAAAACCACTAGCGTAATTAGTACATAAACTTATAACCTGAACGGGTACTTAGACGCGGTGCTATAAAAATACACAGGAAGGAAAAAAGGCGTAAGGAAAGGGGGGATATTCGTACATACCCAATTTGATCGACATTGCTCACATCGACGCGACTATACCGCCGAGTTTGCGATGTGAGTAGTTGAAGGGTAAAAAAGAAGGGCGAGGGGTCATTTGTTAAGAGCTCGTTTCAATTACTGACTGCTCTCTGTGTGTGTGTTTTGAGCCCAGAGTAGGTTTTTTTAGGGGGTGGGGGGTGGGTGGCAAGAGTAGTGGGTGAGAGAGGTTGTATGTAATTTGTATGCACGGCGCTTGTATCGCGCGGAGCTATGCATCAACAGGGGGTAGTCTGCCAGCCCTTACACCAACACTGCTTCATCGTCCGTCACTCCGGGGAGAGAAAAGAGCCTTAATTATTTTTAACGCGAGGCCCATGCACGTGTATTTAGTCTAATTATCCCCCTCCCCTACTACCACCCGTTTCCCTGCGCCCTTGTCGCTTTTGCCATCCAAACTGCGCTGCGGGGTTGTAATGTAATGATAATGTTTTAAAAGCAATTAGTTGAATCACCCCCACCCCCCTTTCTCCTTTCCATATTGATTAATTATGTTGTGTTTAATAAACATTACTTGCTTTCATTTACGAGCTTTTGTTTCTTTGTTTTTAACGATTAAATAGTTACCGGTAACCCTTGGGGTAATAGTTGTTTATAGAAACATTTTAGTGTACTAAATAGTTCACGTTTTGCTGAAACATCGACTATGTCAATGTTTGAAACATCGATTAGAATAGCACCCGCACCGAAGGTCACGTGGTCTAAGTTGCCGAGATCGCAATAGACTAGATTGTTGATGAGGAGGGTGTTGAGGTTCGGAAAACGGCTTGGGGAAATTCAGGTGAACGTCGTCTTATTTAATTAATACCTAACAAAGATTGACTCAAACCATATCATTCAAACAGAAAAGGTTTTTTTTTTTTTTAGCAAAACGTCATACTGCCCGTTCGGGTTGTTTGCTTATGTACTAATTACGATAATTAGTTGGTAATGAGGAGGGTTGAATTTAGAGAAAGTGTACTACCCACATTTGCGTGGAGGAAGAATAGAAAACTATTTAGGAGAAACCACACTCAGTACACCTGACCGGAATTCGACCCCCCGAACTCCCCGTTATTGGCGGTACAGTCTAGTGGGAAAGTGACGTCTTAGAGCAATTGACCACCGAATCGGGTAAACCAGAAGTTGTCGATAGTAATAGTACAGATATCGTGAGGAAGTTCTCTAACAATATTTGTTATATGCACCTGTGACCGCGTGGTTCGAGGTGGTTAAACTCGCATTGCACTTGGTCAGCGTTGACAAGGAGGTTGGATTCAAGAAGAAGAAAAAAATGGAATGGCCCTTTATGGTTCTGGTGTCGTCACCACCCGAATTGGGTACCGAGTTTGCAGGTGGTGTTTTTGCGAACAGACCATCGTCCTGGATGTGGGTGGCTTGGCTGAGGGAACATCTACAGTCCAAGTTTCAAGCCTTGTCTGACAATGAGAAATGTTATATATAATAGATCTACTTTCACGTATTCATACGTCAAGTCATGTGATTTGCTGCTGAAACTTTTGATGGAGGTTAACAACAACTATAAAATAACAGTAATGACATAGTAAAATATTAACCATGTTAACAGCAAAAAAATACGTTTGTTTTTTATAACAGGACCTTTTTATGAAAATTAGAGTGTATGACCCCGGTTGAAAATACCTTTTAAATAATACGTGTTTTTTTACGGTCAGTATTGATATCATTTTATTATATTAAAAGTGTTATTCTACATCTTTTGTACTATCTTTCAAAAGTAATAGCTGTAAATTACATGACTTTACGTATGAAAATAATGAAAGTAGTGTTTTAGCAACGTTTTTTACTGTTATAATATGCAATACTTCTACCTACTTTTTAGAAGGAAGTTAAATTGTAGTTTTTATTTCGTGCTATCCATTTATTTACGCAATTGTAGTAGAGATAGGGAAAGCAGAATTTAAAAAGTAGTGTACCCTCATTTTCGAAAATTGGGGGCTGGGGGCTCAATTTAAGGAACACCATCCTCAGTACACCCAGCCGTAATTTGAACCCCGACCTCCCCGCTACCTGTGAACCACACAAGACCGACGGCGCCTTTGTCTTCGCGCCAACTGTCTCAGGAATTTAATTATGTCCAGACATTGTTTTACACCCGTGGTTCCTTATATTTTTTATGTCAAGGCAATCTTACGATTGATAACTAATCAGATTCCTTTCTCTAATTTTCTACAGCTGTTTTATGATAGCACAAGACGTAACATATGCCCGGCTTTGATACGGCTGGTTAGAGTTCATTGCCACTCAAAGGCATTGAATGTGTTTTTAATTTACATTTATTGATTTTTAATTCGGCTTCAAGACAAATTCCGATGCATTTGGTCTTACAACATTCTTTAACCCTGTCACTTAAATTAAATCTGTTATGACGTCTATGTAAATTTACCATCATATATAATATAAAAATAGCCTAATATATTAACATTAAAAACTGACAATTAAAAATGAACACTCTTATAATTCTTATAAGACCTTCAAATCTATTTCTTATCTTGTTCCATACTTATGATAGTGTATTATACATTTTATTAATTGTCATACCCGCTTCGGTAGCCGCATGATATAAGGCGATACTCTCGCAGTAGACTAAACTGCCGATGGGGAGATCGAGGTTCGAATCTCAGTTGGTTGTACTTAATTTGGTTTTATCAAAATGGTTTTCCATTCTCTACATAAATACGGGTACACTTCCAATAACCTTGATAATACCTAAAACCGTTAGCGTAATTAGTACATAAGGATATAACTCGAATGGGTTGTAAGACGTGGTGATAAAAAAAATCAATCATCATGATCATGTAATGACACAACACCGGTTTATTCTTGTCTTGTGAACTGCTATTCTAGCCGGAAGATAATTACCTTAAAATTATTATCTGTCGCACTTCTTTTCGATCTAAAACGAATGCCCTAATATGGAAAAATGCAATTTTAATTTAACCTTTTTTCGAGACTAATTTTATAGGGTGATGATTTTTGTGGAGGCGGGTATTTTGGTTCAACACTTTTTAACGAGATTGTATTATTAAGACTTGATGGACAATCGCGTTGTTTTGATCTTGATGTGGGTAGTGGAGGTTGTTATCTAGCGAGAGTGAAGATAATAAAGATGGTGGGGACTGCCCTATCCAGATTGCTTCGATGAAGATAAGACACAGCTCGAGTGTATTTGCCCTCCCCGCTCCCTCTTCTACCTCCTTACTGTCAATATTTTAAAATAGGGGATCTAGTTTATAAGAAGTGCAATCGTTTCAGGGCTGAAAAAAACCCGGGTTATTTAAAAAATCTCAACCTATTTGGGCTACATTGGGTTTTAATGGGTTTATTTAATTTAATATGTATGCTAATCTGATTTAACCAGTCATTCAAATATGTAGTAATTATTCGGGATCAAGCGGATCATTTTTATTTTAGTATAATTAGACCTGCTACAGTGGCAGCATGGTCTAAGACGTCACTTTCATAATAGACTGGACTGCTGATGACTGGGAGATCGGGGTTCGATCCAGGTTGGGTGTAATGAGGGTGATTTTTCCTAAATAGTTTTCCACTATCCTTTCATATAAATATGGGTACACTTTATATAGATTCAACCTTTTTCCTCCCGAACACGTTAGAGTAATTAGTACATAGGCGTATAACCAGAATGGATACTAAGAAGCGGTAATAAAAGAAAAAACTAAGTAAGGTAGTAATAATTAACGCACTAATGCGACAATGTAATTCTTGGCAACAATACTGTTTAATAAGCTATCAGGTTGATAGAAAAAACAATGTTTCCTTTATGAAGTCGTTAATGCCGCTGGTCTTAATAATTGTAACAATTTATTTGTTGATGCCTTCCGTATCAATACCCGTCAGGACTGTAGGCATTTAATTAAATATAGAGTAAGTCTGAGGAAGGCACATTTAGATGAATATACTCGCACCTTCGTAAATGGAGAGGGATAAACCATTTAGTAAAAACACCCTCAATAGGCCTACACACTGCCAGGATTCGAACCCCGACCTCCACGTCACTGATAAACTATAATAGATAAGCTTGACATTTTGTCCGCGTGACCACTGGTGCGGGTGAGTGAAAAACAACTCTCTTAGTATCTGATAATCAGTACAGTCGGAGTTATTTCACAGCAATACGCTGGAGGCCTACATTCCAAACGGGACGGAAAATATTATTCAGAATAGTTTAAATAGTTCTTCTGAGAACATATGTCAAACTTATGTTGATGACTGATCACGCTAAGGCGTTAGGCTCGCATTACGCTAGATTGCCGTTGACGGACAGGCTGTGTCTCGAATCCCGTACGGTTAATATTGGGTTGATTTTCTACATTTAGTTCGCTAATCTGGGTCTCTTTACTTTAAATTACACTCCTAATTATACTTATTATAAGTGTTTGGCAAACTTTTGCCAGCCGCGTGACCCCTTTTGGGGCCATGCTCTAACCATTATAACCCTTTTTGGACACACCCCCCAACCCCCGCATTGTTGTAAAGTAACGGTCGTTCCATAGTTTTTTAATTTTTTTAGTACCGCGTCTTACTACCCGTTTGAGCTATATGCTAAAGTTCTAATTACACTAATGGGTTAGGAATTGGCGAATTTAGAGGAAGCGACCCCGCATTTGCGTGGAGGGAGAGTGGAAAACCACCCCAGTTCACCGACCGAGATTCGAACCTTGATCTCCCCGCCCTCGGCAGTATAGCTCAACACCAAACTAGTGCGTTAGCTAACTATGCCACCGAGGCGGTTATTCCATGGTTAAATAAATCTCTAATGGTAAGCTAAGAAGCCGCCACAAAAGGAAAATTAATGCTTATAAAAGCCCATGATATCAAGTCAAAATCTGCGTTAGTTTATCACTACTTTACTTTTAATTGAAACATATTTTACTATTAATAAAACTCATTGAAACGTCACTTACCCCAGAGGATACGTATGCCATTATTTGGGGAACACTACCTTAGATTATGTCGTTCTACAATCTACAGTGTGGCTATCTGAAGGAATTGAGATGACTAAATGCCTTAATACATTAAAATATATAGTGTATTCGACTTTTTATTTTTAATATCAAGAGAAAGTATTGTGATCGTGAAAAAATCGGATCTCGAGATTATGATGAATATTTACATTTTTTGTGAACACGAACCCCAAAAAAGTGGATTTTACATTTTTATCTGTCCCCATGTCTGTCTGTGTGTCCCTGGTCACGGATCCAAAACGATTTGATGGGTTATGTTCAAACTTGATATTTAGATAATATTATAAGGCTATACCACAAAACGCCCCCCTTACCCCTTCATAGCCCTTCAATTAAGGGTAGTTTACTGTTGAGTAGTTCTTTCAAAAACTTGAAATATTTAAAAAGTGAACTAAACAATTTGGTTCCAAATGGATATCTTGGGAATGTTTGACATTACAAATAACCCTGTTTACTTGGTTTCGGGTAAAAATTTGATGAAGGGTCGTTTGTTGAAAAGTGATTTTAGAAAATTTTAGTTATTTTGAAAATGGCGGTAATGATTTTGCTTTCATTGTATATCTGGGGGGGTTTTGACATAAAAATTACAAATTAAGTTGTATAATTGTTTTTTGAAGGGAAGGAAAGAAGGGGAGTGGGAATTCGGTTTTAGGTAATTTGGTGATGAGTGTTTTTTATTTAAATATTCAAAAAAATAGCTTTAGCGATTTTGTTCAAAATTGGTATCGCTGAACTATTTTATATTATCAATAATACTGTATCTCTAGTTATAAAAAATAACTAATTTAAAGGTAATTTACTTATGACAATATGTATACATAAAATTTGAATTTTTTGAAAATTCACCTTGCAAACTTAATTTGAAATGGCAATCTGGGAATAATTTTTCAAGATAAGTTAGAATACGTTTCTAATTTTACAAATAACAAATAGTTTTAGGGTAGTTAACAAATAATTAATTATTTTTGAAAATTTAAATTTTGTTAAATATATTTGAACAATTTGTTTTAAAATTAAATACATAGAGTGATTATTGTGATCAAGATTGTGTTTGTTTTTCAGAGTAAAACATACTTAAGGATAGTTTACTCAAAACCTATTCTTGAAAATTATCGTTGAAGCCATAATACACAATATGAGAAAGTTTGTGCAATGTTGTCGTACCACTTAATTTTTTAGACATTTAAGAAATAAATCTCTTTCAGTTAACATCAATTTCTCTTTTTTGTCGGGGAGAAATCAGAAACCCTTCCTTGTCAAGAATTAGTCGTGTATCTGAGTTACCCGGATATCCCGGCATGACAACCGTTGCGTGTTCTTTGAGCTGAGGTCACTGTGTGTTGCGTGTGATTTTAGGAATGTACTTCAGTTGGCGTAGTCCTTTGGATCCCGAAGCAGTTATCGAAAGGTTTATCAGAGATTTTCTACCTCAATTCTAGCAGTTAACTTAGCTAAAAACTATTAAATGTTTTTTTATATTTTTTATTAGTAAACCCATGCCATCAAAACAAGGACTATTTCAAGACTTTACCTGAAGGCGTATCTATAAAACAGCGGTACGCATACTCGTAGGGGTGGGTGAAGGATTTCGGGGGGGTGTATTATATATCCCTGAGTTTTATTAAGCATGAAATATAAGTCTTTCTTTCCCTCTGTCACAGCCACTAAAGCTTTATTAAAATCTTCCATTTTAAAAATTATTTTTACGAAGAGCTGGAAGCAGAACCTAAGGTAGACCATGACCCCAAAAGAGGTGCACATTTAGCGAAAGTTGGGAATCATTAATGGAGCATAAATAGGGAGGGTTGCTTAGAGGATGGGCGTGGCTAGCTGATAGAAAAACTATCCTAGTGCACTTGGTCGGTCTCACACGCAAACTTCCCCATCATCGGTGACTCAGTTAAATTCTAGTATAACGCCTTAGACCTCACGACCATCGGTATGTTTGTGGAGGCGGGGATAGGGTTTGCCAGGATTGTGAATGAAAAGTTGTATTATTAACATGTAGAGGCTACTTACACCATTACACTATCTTAACTTAGGAAATTTAGGAGACGCCAAAAGAAACTTAAAGCTTCATAAGCAGAGCCCGGATTGAGTCATTTTTAGGCATTTTTGTTCAATAAGTAAGCTATGTTACTACAACTCGATGAACCTTACTGCCTACTTCTGAAGCAAAATCTGTAATGCAATATTTCAATACACAATCCCTTAGATTTAAAATGCTAACTACTTATTTTGAGCTAAAAAGAACAACCTAATACCAGTTTGCAAACGGTGCGGACGCAAATAGGTATCTTTCTGAAGGGAGACGGTGACGCCATCGTGTTCCCACCACGACCGGAGGAAGGCACGTGCTTATCAGCTGTTTGCAATATCACTAATACTGAGTACTTCTCTGACGCATGCACCGTCTGCAAGTGCAATAATAGTGCACTCAAGTGCGTCGTTTCAAAACTTGGGGACGGCCATTTCGCGACAAATTCCACTTCGACTCTTTTTAACCTGCTTCGGTGGCCGCATTGTCTAAAGCGTCGCTCTCGCAATAGCCTAGATTGTCGCTGACGCGGAGATCGTGTTTCGTGAGGGTGGTTTTCCCTGCATGGTTTTCCACTTTCCCGCCACGCAAATGCGGGTACACTTCATCTAAATTCAACCTTAACAATCTCTAACAAATTAGAGTAACTAGTACATACGCGTATACGCCGAACGGGTAGTAATAATACGCGGCGCTGAAATAAAAAGAAGCCCTTTTTATAACTTGCATTGATGGCTATGCGGTCGAATCGTCAAGTTAGTTTGCCGGTAACTCTGGGATTGGGATTAAAGAGAGAGAGAGAGAAATCAGTTTTGGAAACTTTTTAATATTTGTTTCTGAAAAAAAACAAATACCAGCAATTTAAATTAGTTCTAACAGCTGTTCCAGTTCTCTTTTAACATTCACGTGTCGATTAAAACAACGCTTGGTGGTTGAATCTACTACTAACTTCGGGTCTGCTGTTGACCAATTATGTTAATACGTCAATACTACGATCAAATTATTTACTAATACTTCCCCTTCTTTTGGAATTTATGGCTCTAAAAATTTTACCGAAAAAATGTTCCTATATTGCCATTATTTGTTTAGATTTTAATTTCATAACATAGTCACTTGGACACGAGAATCGGGTGTAATTTTTTCAACTAATTTAAATTAACTGAATTGTGAATTTTTCCATAAGGACAGCGCCGTAATTCCAATGATTTGTAACTTGTGTATTGATATTCATATAAATAAGATAATTAAAATAAATTTAAAGTACTCCTAAGTATTTGTTAACAACTTTTGCCCCCACTCCTACTCGTTTTCCAATACTCTTTGATAGCTTTATATATATAAAATAAGCTATAGGTACTCCCTCCCCCAACCCAGCAGGCTCCCTCCCCGGCGTGGTAAGTTGAATGCCACCACTTAATGAAAAATTACCGGAAAGTTTTCAAATCTAGTCGGGATTTGAATCCCGGATGTGTGTGCAAAGTTTTTGTTGTTGTTGTTGTTGTTGTATAATGGTTTTCCACTCTTCTTCAAGCACATTTACTCTAATTATTCTACCTTCCACATTCCAAAGCCATTAGTTTAATTAAATATGTGTATCTAGTATAGATAGTAAGGCGTGGTGGGAAAGTAGCGCTTTCTTTATGTGTGTGTGTGTGTGTGTTTTTTGTGTGTCTCTTGTCTGTGGTTTTGTATGTGTTTTGTGTGTGTGTGTGAGAGAGAGAGAGAGAGAGAGAGAAAGAGAGAGAGAGAGAATACAAACATTTCGGCTCGCTCGTACCGGGTTCGGCAATGATAGTAATACTCCTAGGTCGACCTCGGTGGTCTTGGGGTAAAGTGCTCGCCTCAAGACCCGATGTTCGTGGGATCAAATCCAGCTAAGGTTGACGGATATTTCATGAGCAATAAAAATCTTTAGCACAACTTCCCTCGGAGGGGAATTAAAGCCTGCGGTCCCATGTCAATTGGGCATGTAAAAGAACCCTAGGAGGTATGCGAAAATACCTTTCCCGGTAAAATTGGTCTCTCGAAGGCAACGGGGAACCACCACACTTCCTGAACTTCCCTATTACCAGATGGTGCAGGCAGGACTAATCAACCGAAGGGCTGAGTGTATGCCTAGCTCCGGATAATATAAATCACATCAACCTTCATGCTGTTGGCTTAAGAATGAGAAGAATACTCCTAGCTGTAGGAAATCTGCATTAGTGTTAGGAAAACTTATTGCTTTCAAATTATACCTGTCCGATACTTTGGTTCAAGCCGTGGAACGTCTCCGTTCTCGATTAAGGGGTGCGGGCTCGATTCTCATTGCGGCCAAAAATCCGTATTTTTATTTATTTTTTAGCATTAGGGGTTTTACCACTCTTTCGGACCATTGACAACTTGTACTAACATAAGGTCACAGGATGAGGGAGGTGAAACTGTAGGAAATAAAACACGTCATTTTTTGACTCTGAAATCAATTATAGACTTAGATTAAAACGTTATTGTTCATAGGCAAAGTTAATATGCTTTTTCTACGACTTGTTTAATCAATGATTTTAAATATAAATACGACGAACTTCGCGTTTCTAAATTTTTTTCTTCTTCTAAAAAGCTGTACCGGTATTCAAATCTAGAAATGGTGGCGACATTTAAAAAATAGATTTAAAAATTCAGTTATGAACCACAGACTTATGATTGTCTGAGACTTGTGATATAATACAAGTTCTGATAAAGACGATGTCTTGTGTTGGAGGTGAGGGGGTTATATGCCAAGGTTACTATACCGAACTACTCGCTTCACATAACAGTTTGTTCTTTTGCAGTTTGAAGTAAACTGCTTTATATAAATAAATAAAGTATTTTTTTCACGGGGACATGCGAGATAAAAAAAAACCTTTTTCTTGGTATAGGCGTCTTGTTACGTTTCGCTATATTAGATTATAAACTTATTTCTGAAGTTGATTTTCTTTTTTATTTAGCACCGCTTTTTTTCATATTTTTTCCCCTTCCATTCGTTATAAAACGTGAAATTGCGTGTCGCGGGATAGCGGCACGTAATCGGGAATATTTAACCGAGTTAAGTGTAATTTGTGCTTTCTGAACGGCTGCGGTGGTTTGGGGAGGTCATTATCTGATAACATCTGCCATACGTCCTCTGCAGGAGCGGTGGGATCTGATAAGTGCCTGGCTGGAGCTCCCTTACAGGATTATTAGTATTATTATCACCCGGGAAAATGTTCGAGGAACTTTACCTCTTCTTGGCGCGCGCTCAGGGTACCGTTCTTTCATTTTGGCCGTCGCGACCACACTGGCGTGTCGCGCGCGGTTTCGTCGGCGTCGCTCTTATTTTCCGATGTCTGCTCTCGCACCCGCACTGGTGATCGCGAGGTCTAAGCTGTCATGCTCGCGATGGACTAGGTCGCTGGTGACGGTAATATCGGGGTTTGAATCCTGATCTAGTGTACAAATGTTGTTCCTTTCTCAATAATGTCTCACTCTTCCTCCGTGCAAATTTAAATACATTTAATCTAAATTATACATTTATCCTTCTTACCCCTCTAGCTTACAGCCTGAGTAGGTAGTCTGATATGGTGCCAAAAAACCGATTGGAGTCGCTATGTAATTTAATTTTTTGTTAACATTTTATTTGGTCAAAAGCTCTTGTAAAAGTAATAAAAACTGGTTTGTTTTAATTGTTAGTTGCCTCCTCGTTAGTATTCGTTTGGAGAAGAGAGAAAATCACAACGTAGAAAATAGAGCACTTGGTGGGATTGAACCTCATAACCTCTCATAGCTGTAGCTATTAACAATAAATAAAACCAAAACACCTATTGTTCAGTTGTATACAAATTAATATAACTCATAGTAAATTTCTCGACCAATATGGGGGTAAATTGTAATAAAGAAAAAGGATGCCTTGTTGACTTGTATGGTTCGAAGTAATCAATCAAAATGTTCCATTTGCTAAGACCAAAAGTTAGCAAGCTTACCTTGCATGTTTCCACTATGGGGTTGGGGGGAGGGGGGGTCAAACATCACTTAGTATAAACGGGCAGTGACATAGTGCAATAGGTCAAGGAAACACTGCTACCTATTAGGGTAAACGGGGTGTACTTCTCGACAAGTGTGGGGTCAGAATCATTGTACCGGTGGCCTCCTGATTCCGAACATGACATTTTTTATTTATAGGGAGGAGTCCAGATTGCGGACACGTCATGTTGCTATGCCATCCCGCCCCTAATTTGATAATAAGGGCGGCCCACGGGTGCCTAGCAGTCTTACGTTCTTTTAGCCTCGTCAGTCTTAATTTAACTAAACTACATACATGAGTATTTCTGGGTTGGGTTAGGTTAGGTTAGGTTAGGTTAGGCTAGGCTAGGTAAGGTTAGGTTATGTCAGGATAGGTTAGGCTAGGGTAGGGTAAGCTTGGTCAGGAGGAACGCCCTGGTGGCCGGTGGATACTGCCAGTAACCCCTTCCACCCGTGTCACCACCCTCACGTAGGAATTCCCGCGAGCTGCTCTTTTACTTATTCGCAACATGGACATTGGATAGTTAGGTGGCCATAACATGTTTGGGTGTGTTCGCGATTTGGACGAATTTTCCCCTGATTGCAATCAGGTTACAACCAATGTACCAACCACGCTGACGTCAATAATCTAAATCTATCTGATCCAAACGAACAAAATGAGCGCTTATTTTAAGGAACTGCGCAAATATTTGTCGAGAGAGAAAGAAGATGGATACCATATTATTGGAAAGGGCGGGGAGGGGGGGGGGAATGGGGCTGGATCAGTGTATCCGGTTGGGAATAAACAGAGTCTGGTATGTAAACCGCTCACCTAACCCTGCTGGTTATTTAGGTCTTGAGAATTTCAAATGCATAGGTTTTATGTTTTGAAAACCACGACAATTCACAACAGTTCAATATTATAAGTTACTTAAAAAATTCATTGAAACATAGCATTACAGATCTCCTTGTTTTTTAAAGTCCATGGCCCGCGATTGAGCTATACTGACCGAGCGGCCGATGATAGCAATTGTTAGAGCATAATCATCGCCAGTGGAGGCGGCCGCTGGGTTGGAATAATTTGATCGCGGGCTCACGCCGTAGAGTTTAAAGCAAGAAGATATTATTTCTATTCTTTGTATTGTTTTTAAATTTAAAACTTTTATTTTCATTTTATAGTCTTTTAACTACATGTAACACTATTCCAAACAAATATGCAAAGTACATTGTTCTTGTTTTATTATAAATAACAAACTTTATTAATAAATATTGAAATTGACCTGTTGGTAAGCAAACGGTCCGTTAAGGAATTTTTATTAGGTAGATAAATGAACCCCTTGTCAAATAATAGGTCCTAGTGCTTGAACCTGCAATATTTTCATATATAAGGCAATTGAATATTGAAAAATGTGTTGCTACAAAATAAAATATATTTCATTTCACACATTCCTATCATTTTTGGTTATTTTTTGGCTCTCCATATTTAAGGTGAAGTTAGATTTAGTCGATAT
This sequence comes from Timema bartmani, assembly GCA_902151455.1. Classification (NCBI taxonomy): domain Eukaryota; kingdom Metazoa; phylum Arthropoda; class Insecta; order Phasmatodea; family Timematidae; genus Timema; species Timema bartmani. Next base: position 313,857 of record CABFWB010000105.1, on the reverse strand, counting down.
TTTATCAAACAAAAAATTTGTTTAATCGTGTAGACTCCTCTAGCCATCTTAGTGACCGACAGACGTTTTTTAATATTTCAATACTCTTTAACTTTTCTTATTTATAAGTCGAGTAATCCTCCATAGATAAACTAATGCCTCGCAAGAAAATTACATATTACATAGAACATTTGATGCTAACTGATCTGGTTTTCTACTAGGTGTTGCCAAACGTAACTTAGTATTTGTGTACTACTTTATCTTATAGTGAATCTAAACTGGCGCCAAGGTAGAGTATATACAGTCAAATTTTCATTGGAGAGGCTTTTAAGAAAATAAAAAACTTTTTGTAGGCAACATGTTACTATTTAATTAATGATATATTATAGGTATTGATAATAAATATCAAAAGTAACAGTGGCATGTAACATGACTTGACGCATGAATACGTGAAAATAGGTCTAGTAATTTTTCTAGCCGTCAAATAAGTAATTTTCTATGAAAACTGTACTGTACCTATTGATGGTTTTTAAGTTGAGTTATTTTGTTAGTCTTGCGCTCTAATTTTTTTTTTTTATTCGATAGTTTAAGTTAAATTTTATCCCTACCCTGATCACGCCCCTACCCCCCAAAAAATCAACAAACATACACACCTTTGTCTACTATCTTAATATAGTTTTTCATAAGGGTTTCAACCAACAATCAGAAGTTTCCATCGTAACCTTTTCTCAAAGAGGTTGTGATGACGTGAATGTGAGTGTGTGTGTGTGTGTGTGTGTGTGTGTGGGTGTGTGATTTGCTGGGACGCAGGTCCACTGGGTAGAAAGGTGAGCTTGCATTGAATACAGGGTAGTATAGAATGATGCACCACCCATACTCTTTTATTTGTTTATCAAGCATTTGTGTCGGTATCTCTTTCGTGTTTAAACGTGCTAACTAATATATATAGGTTAGCGATAAGAGGAGGGTAGTTAAATTGAACGGGCCTTCATTAGCTTGAATAAATAGTTGATCCACAGTGTAAAATCAACTGTAGAAACCCCTTCATAGCACCTGGAAGAGATTCGAACCAACTTCCCTGTAACCGGCAATCCAGTACGTTACTAGACAACGCCCTAGACCGCGTCAAAATCGATGTGGGTTTATCTTAAAAGAGGGGGTATTAGGAAAATGCATCTTCGCATGAGCCTCTATAGTAAAACACACCGTGGGAATTTTTTTTTTATTAACATCTACAATGTAAGCTGGCCACACTTATAAATAAAAAAAAAGGAGCCTAGAATCTGTCTCTTATGTCTGCAAATGAAGATGTTTCCTTTAACTATTAGGAAACTTTGATTTCTCATATAAAGAAATCAATCGAGTAATCGTGAACATTTTTGACCTTAAAATTGTGATGGATATTGACGTCCTTGAGGCTACAATCAAAACGGTTCAAATGGATTGCATTCTAACTTGTTATTTTGATTATTATTTTTTGTTATTATCACCGCGTTTTACTACTTGTTCATGTTATACTCATATCTTATTACCACTGTATGTTTGTTTTTCGAAAAATATAATCGCTTACAGTTAGATGACTGATTTTTTAAAAATTTGAACGTGTTTAAAAATAATTCTAACGATGTTGTTCAAAATGGACATTATGGGTAGGTAATAATAGGTGAATAACATTGTATATTTGTTTTTTCGGAGATAAATATTATCTAACGGTAGTTTACTGATAGCATATTTTGGAAAACTATTTTCCAAACCAAAATAGACTACAGGAAAAAGTATGTATGATTGTTTCATATTTTTTATTACTAACGTATGTGCTAAAACTAATTTACAATGGTAGATAAACACACACCTTTCTCCAGTAATGACGAGTTTCCATTTCTTGTTTCAAGACAGCTTTTACCTTCATCTCGAAAATTTTCCTGCACCAAGATCTTTTTCAATAATTACTTTAACAACCTCCTGTTAACTACGTGAATGTAATTATTTAATTTATAATCAACTTGTTTTGTTTGTTGCTTGTGCACGACAGTCGGGCTGACTGCCCCATGGGTTCTTTGTGATCTCACCACGTGGAAAACTGATGCACAACCAAGGTCTATAGTAGCAATACGAACCAAACCAAACAAAACCTGGTCCTAGAAGAGGCCGAAGAACGCGTAATATAACTTTTAAGATAGCAATTATATAGTATTTTACGCGAACCTTCTGAACCAAATGGTTACTTACATCAGCATATGATTTACAAATTACCTTGGTTAAAAAATTGACACATTGTTCAATCACTACGCCTTTAACTCATGACATTGAAAAGGGAAGACCCAATTTCACTATTGACGGATTTTTTTGGTCGTGCCGGGAATTGAACCCAATATCCATAGTTCGATCTTTGTAACTATACGCGACCAAATAGATTTTCCACCGGGTGAGTGAAACTATTCTTGTTGATCAAATGATTTGATTTAAAAGGTGTTAATCATTGAGACCAAATTATACGTTCTGTGTCACTTGTAACGTTCTTGTCCTGGGGCCTGTTGTATAGTTTGTATATGGCGGTGACTGCCCGATGCCCATTAGCGCGGCGCGACGTGACCCCCATTGCGGGTTTTATCAGATCCAAGGGCCGAGCCTAATTATCATTTTACAACATTCTGAGGAGTCGGGCACACTCATAGCATACCCCGATTTGAGTCCTAATTTCAACAAGCCTACATATTATATTAGCGCTCGAATGAAGATGTTTTACTTCAGGAAGCGAATTGTACTGTAATATTTAATAAGGTAGGTAGTTTGATGACAAAGCTTCTTACTGCGTGGGGTGGGACTGTTTTTGGTTGATGTTAGTTTAGAAATATATTTATGGAAACAGTTTTATTCAAACATATTTAAATATATTTAACTAAACTGTTCTACCAGCATTTGCTTGGAAGGAGGATCTAAAACAACAACCTCCCAGCATACCGTTTAAGATTTGAACCTAAACATCCTGTCCAGGGGCGCCGGCAGGGGGGGCAATTGCTCCTACTGAGATTCGGAGGTTGTATAAATATTAGAAGCTAATCCCGCTCAAACAATGCCCTCAGCCAACAGAGAATTATAGAATACAACCAATAAACTCATTACTACCGCCCGCCACCTGCTAACTTTAGGGTTGATAGTTTGGCGCATGCGCGAGCAATTCCAACAGCATTTGCCAGTCAAATCGTCAAGGTCAAGTGTCCACCCATGAATTTGGATAAATTTGAAACTTTTTTTTATGTTGTATCTTATTTTCGGAAGACAAGGATTGCTTCAATTTAATACATTTTCCCGAGGGAGGAATCCCCCTCACCTGGTTTGCCCCCCTTGGGAAAAATAATCCTGCGGGCGCGCTTGCTCCTGTCACATCTAATAGCGTGACGCGTCCCGTGGCGCTACTCTTCCTCACTCTCGCCTCGCGACGGGAACATAGGCAACCCTGCAACTTCTTCTGTACTGCGGGCTAACGGTCTTTACGCAAATATGGCTCCTTTGAAAGGGATTATTCGAGGGGCTAATGTACAGTAGTTAGTTATCAGTATCACTTAACTTATAGCATTTAATGTTAGGGGTTCTTAACCAACTGAATATATTAACATACGATTTAAAATTGATTTTATTCTAGGATAGATATATCATTGAATCCTCATACTGTTAGTAGATAACATTGAAAACATAAGCTCCACTTTCACCAATCCGGCCGTGCCCGCAATCGAACAAGGGATCCTTAGTTTAGAGATATGATTTCGACTGAGCTAAGGAGTCGGACCCAGTTCTCTTTGAAAGAGCTAGACTGCCGAGGACGGGGAGACCGAGGTTCGAATCTCGGTTGGGTGAACTGTTTTCATAAATGGTTTTCCACTCTCCTTGCACGCAAATGCGGGTGCACTTCCTCAATATTCAACCTTCCCAATTTCTAATCTATTAGCGTATAATCCGAACAGGTAATAATACGCGGTGCTAAGTATTATTATTATTATGACTTAGAAACACAATCCACTCTAGTATCCAAATCAAATTGAGGTTTAAAGGTATTGTTTATTTATATGGGTATTGTAATCACAAGGTGTGTAAGTCAAGCCTACGCTCTCAATATTTGGGTCTAGGGAAACCAACCACGCGTTCTGGACGTAGTTCGATCCCAGAAGGAGTCCTAAAACAGCCAACCGGTTGTGAATGGATCTTTTCTATTGTGATGATAAATTATGCTACACTTATTTTTTACAACGTATTTTAAGTACCAATTCGGGCTATACGCATACATTAACTACGTTAATCGGACAGGGATGAGGGTAATAGCATTTTAGCCCGCTTCAGTGGCTGAATGGTCTAAGGCTCCACTCTCGTGTTAGACTGGTCTACTGATGATGGAGAGATCGGGGCTTGAATCCCGGTTGGGTCTACTGAGGGTGATTTTCCCTTAATTGCTTCCCACTATCTTTCCGTGCATATGTGGGTATATTACCTCTAAAATGTCTCCTTCCTCATCCCTACCCCATATTTGCGTGTAACCTAAACAGGTAGTAAGACGTGGTGATAGAAAAAGTAGCATTTTAGAAGAAATTAGCCTCATTTGCCTGGCGAGAGAGCTGGAAACCGTAGAGGAAAACACACCCTCAATCTACTAGACTGGAATTCGAACTCTGAATCCGTCACCGATAGTCTAGTCCAACACGAGAGTGACGTGTTAGACCATTCGGGCAGTTCATAAATAAAAGAGCGAAATTACTTGAGTCATAGATTAATTTTTGACGGATTAAAGTGAACGATAGTATCCCATAAACTCAAAGATTTCATTACACACCCACTTTAAAAAATGTATGATAAAATGCCCATTGAAGAAAACTAACTTGTAGCTATCGTTTTGCCCAGGTGAGGGGAATAAATGGGAGGGGTGAGGGTAGGGAAAAAAACACGATATGCTAGTGACCAAAGAGTCGGGGGAGTTGAAAATAATAAGTGGGCAATTTGGGAGGGCAGCAACACGGCACAAAACATCCGCCTGTTACCCTCCAATTTGAGGAGGCGGCGTGACTGGTTGGATACGTAGACGACTTTTAGAATCACAAGGAGCAGCATGCGAGCACCTAGACCTTATTTAATGGGGCGGAAGGGGGGAGGGCATTAAGGCAAGCTCACGTATTAATTTCAAAGAACTCGCGTTTGATTTTTGGGAAATGTTCGCTCTTAGATTGATGCATTCAAGGTAGCCCTGCACTTGGCGAATCGGGGAAAAATCGGGAAGTTTTGTGTCTAGAATACACAAAGAATTTTGAAAGAATTAAATATTGTAATATTTGTGATTTTTGGTCGGTATAGCTGGCTTGTGGGCTCACACCATGGAGTTTTTGTTTTTGTTGTTGTGATTTCGACTTAAAATATGAGTAAAGAATGACCCTGGGCACGGGACGATTCCTGGATAGCTCAGTGGTTCAAGCATTGGCGTACCAAACCAAAGGTCCCGGGTTCGATTCCCGTGTCCAGGTGTCAGTTTTCAACTCAAATAACTTTATGAAACCTTTGTTCGGAAGAAAAAGTGAACTGATTCGAACACATGTCCTATTTATTACCCACCCCTCCTGAAAAATTTGGTTGTTGAGTAACGACCTCATATATTTCCAGATAAAGCTCATATTTTAAGGGAGGGGGGAGGGGGGGTGGAAAGGAACGTGGGCTAAGGTCCGTATTTTTACAGTTTTTTATGACAAGTTTTTTGGGCAAAATAAATCAAATATTGTTTCATTAGATACGCTTGGTTTCATTTTATACAAATACTAATCTAAACAGTTCTTGAATATTTGTCATGAGGTTGGGGAATTTGAACCAATGACTTTTTAAACTAAGATAAAGATTGGCCAAACACAGGGAAACCTGGAAAAGGCTGGGAATTTTTTTTATCTCAGGGAAAACAGGGAAATATTGGGAAATTTAATCAAAAATAAGGAAAAGTCAGGGAATTATTTATTTCATACCTGACTAATTCTTCGCTTAGACACTTAAACAAAAGTGAGTTATTTTGTTTCTCGGCGTTAACAAAATGAATAGTCTAAATAATTATAGTATTCTGCTAACATGAGGGGACTCTCCAAGGTTTGTTTGATAACTTCATTTACACAATAAATAATAATACCATTATTACAAATTTGAAATATTGTCTAGAAATCATGGACATGTCAGGGAATTTTATAGTAAAAGTTTTGTAGCCACTCTGATATAAGTTACTGGTCAAATTACGCAATGCCTATCACATATATCCAAAAACTGTTTAAGATTACTTTGTGTAGAAAATTACACTTATTTTATATACTAAAGAAAATATTAGTTTCATTTTGACCCAAAACTTTTTTTGTCATAAAAACTGCAAAAATACGGACCTTAACTTGGTATTCCCTTCCATTCCACCTTAAACACAACCTAAATTGTATTTACATTACATTATATTATACAGTTATAAAATTTTTGAAATATAATTTCGCTTTTGTTGGAAAAAAAATTGAATTTTTTCTCTTGGTAAAAAACAAGGAATTTGTGTTGCAAGAAATAGTGACAACCCGATGTATTGCTTTTATTTTGGACCGTGTCTATTAACTTACGACAACGACTGTAATTAGGATGGGTTTTTTTTGTGTGGATATTTGACGTGCACTCTCTGAACCAGGTGATTAAATCAGCACCCTAGAATTTTTATGAGCGAAGGGGCCTACCAATTTTGCAGAGAAAGGTATTTTCACATACCTTCTAGGATCCATTTACATATACCACAATCGACATGGGACCGACGGCTTTACTTCCCCTCTGAAGGAATCCATGCTACCGACTTTTATCGCTCAAGAAAAATCCGTCGACCCCGGCTGGACTTAAACCCTTGATCATCGGGTTCTGAAGCGAGCACTTTACCCCAAGACCACCAAGGTCGACTTTATATTTAAAAAAAATACTATTATTACAAGGATCGTTTTAGGTTAAAGTGGTACCTACTGAATGTACACTCATCATGCATGATGATATTCATGTCTAGAATCACACTAAAAGAGGGTTGACGTGGGTGAGCGGTCAACGCACCAGATTCTCGTACGAACGGTCTCGATGAACTGTATTAGGACTAGTTCAGGGTGTCCAGCGACCTGGAAAACCTGGAAAACAGGGAAATGTCAGGGAATTTGCTTGGTCAGGGAAAAGTCATGGAAAAGTCAGGGAATTTGATCAAATTTCTGGAATTTTCACATAGTCACTAAAATAATATGCCTAAGCTACTTTCATTTACAATAAAATAACTGTCAAAAACATTTTTTTCACTGCGAATTTATTTTAGTACAGTTTTACATCTTGAATATACTAATATCAATTCTCAAAGTCAACATGGGATTTTCATCTAATCCTTCCACCACTATTGTGTCTTTATCCAAAGTTGAGTCATTAGTTCATTAACCCGTGTAAGACGATCTTTTAATGTCTCAATGGATCTAACTCAAAGCTAACTTGGAACGCACGACCCAACGGCCCATTGCTTTAGGATTACATCCTTTAGCCCCTTAATA
>CABFWB010000105.1:290992-305784 GCA_902151455.1 Timema bartmani | reverse complement strand
ATATATATATACACATATACACACACATATACACACACATATGAAAATGCCGAATCCGTTAGATCTAAATTCTACCTTCCTCATCTCTAACCCGGTGGATTATATTTGCGAATAGCTCGAACGTGTACTAAGATTCCAAGCCGCGTAACATTTGGTTTTTTTACACAACAGAATTTAATTCTATATTCTCCAATATTTACCGGTTCCAAGAGAAGACTATTGTCAGAATGTCATGGGCCTATTTATTTGAATAGTACATTTAACACAAGGGGTTTTCAATGACTTCATTTAAGAGAGAGGAAAGGAGAATAAAGGTAGTTAAAAAGGAAATGCACTTTATTATCGTTAAGGGAGGATGATAAACGCATGTGGGAAACACTCCACTCTCATTCGGCCGAGAGTAAAACTCCGATCCCCCCCTCAACCCCCCTCCTCACGACAAGAGTGACTCACCGCAATTTGAATCTAACTTCTTAGATCGCGTGAACACGCTGGGGGTGATCGACAAAGGAAGAAACTTATCTGACAGTTAAAAATAACTACTTTTTGCACCTTTCAAATATTCATACTCTAATCTTGTGGTCTGCAGCTGTAATTTTTATCCCATTCTCAGGTAAGTATAGTGTCCCTTTTCAAGGTTGTTAGCTCTACATTTGTTTTTTAAAATGCTAAAAGTTTCTATATATGGCGAGCCGACTATATATTAAGCAGCACCTAGTTTTTTACGTTATAGGGGTGAAACATTTAATGAATTCATGCTTTTTTATAAAATACCGTATTATAGAAATTTGAATTTTTCTGTAGTAAATATAACAGGGAACAGATTGCTACTAAAATATCATTGTCGGGTTTTGTCACTATTTGAAAATGAAGCGTGAAGGGGTTGATAACCGAATCGTTACGATTGCTCCGGTGGAAGGAACTTGAACTGAGAATGGTTTCGGTTGAATCTCCCTCCTTATCCCCTCTGTTAAGCCCTGCCGCGATGAGGATGCAGTATTCATCCTTGTATATTCCCCGTGTGTGACATCTTGGTGCCGATAACCAAGCAGTGTGTCCTGTCAGCCGAACAATGGAGTGACGCGGCGCGCCCGGATGTTGCGCGCACGCGTCTCGCATATACACGGCTCAATTTGGTGCGCGTCATTCATATGCTACCTGGTCGCGTCACGTGAGGAAATGTATACACGACCCTCTTCCCTCCCCCTTTCGACAATACGGCGTCTTTCTTGGGAAATGACCACTGGCACTGGCACGTTTCAGGAACCAAGGGGTAGTTGACGTCGGTCTGAAGGATGACGCTTTGGACACTTGTCATGTGTGACTGACTATCAGAGCAAGTACTGGTTACCTGTATCTTAAATGATCCAACCTAAGGCAACATTATGCTATGTTGAGGAAGCATTTTAAGATGGAGTGGAGGGGGCGCGGGTAAAGGCTAATGTTTTTGCAGTTTCTATGATAACTTTTTTTGCTAAAATAAATAAAATACTGCTTCAGTACAAACATAAAATTTAATTTTCTTCATATAGTAATATCAACAGTCCCAGAATATCCATCATGAGCATAGCGGCATTAGCTGAGAAACTTTTTAAATTAAGAGAAAAAATTATCATTAAATTCCAGGACACCCTTGACAGATATTCAAGAAATGTTGAAGTCAGTATGTGAAGATAATTAACTTCTATGTTTCTACTGGAGCAATATTTTATTTGTTTATTTTAGCCAAAAAAAAGTTTTGTCATAAAAACAGTGTTCTTTTCTCGCGCCCCCTTCCATCCCACCTTAAAGAAAAAGTTACATTCGCCCAAAGTAGATTGGTAACCAGCAATTCGGAATTTATTTTTTTAATTTATTTTAGCACCACGTCTTATATGACCTATTCAGATTATACGCATGGAATTAATTCTCCTCAGTATTGTCGGTCGGGATCAAACTATTCCATATCAAGTCAGATTAGACTACCAAATGCTCCCCTCAAGCCCTTCTGCTCTAAAAGCTTTTTTGAGCTCACTCTTTTAGGTTTTATGGAAACTATTATTAATTGTCTACTACTTTTTATGAATTCAATACTTTGGAAGGAATGTTGATGGCATTAAATAGTTTCCTTACAAAATTGATACATATTATATTAGGCTGTTACTGTTTCACCTTGGGGGATATTTATATCAACATCTTGGTTAAAGACTTAAAAAGGCTGCATACCGGAGCGTTGAGGCACGTGTAAGACGTCCTGAAACCTCGTGTTGTTTAAGAAGTGGTTTATTATTTTAAAATATGGCTCACTTCAAAATGGAGGTGAAACTAACCCAATTTAGTTGTGTTTGTCACACCTCTTAGACCAAAGTAGATGGTTGGAAACATAGATATAGCCTTTATTTTTAAAAAAGTAATTTATAACAGGTTCACATTAGTTGCTTCGGTGACCGCATTGTCTAAGGTTTCATCTCGTGTTAGACTAGAATGGAGATGCCAGGGAAATTGGGGTTCGAATCCCGGGCATGTGTACCGAGTTTTTTCCAAAACAGTTTTTCATTCTTCACACAAATGTGGGTACACTTCCTCTTCATTCAACCTTCTTCATCCAAAACTCATAAGCATAACTCGTATATCTGCATATAACCTGATGCTAAAAAAAGGGGCATATTATAAAAGTCTGACAGTTTTAGGGATTACTTTAGTGGTTTTGATAATTCAGACCGCTCATTACCATAAGAAATACTACATTGTATGGATATTTCTTTTCAAAGTTAGGAGGCACCCTTAAATTCAGGAAGCACAGGCAGGCGAGATCATACTCTTTAGTAAAACAATAATTTATGTCTAAAAACACATGGGTGCACACATACACTATTCTACTGTATGGTCGATATTTAGCCTCGGATGTTTCTCAATCCGAAGGCACAGGCAACACGAGCACTGACGGCACCTACAAGCCATCATTCCTCACCGATCAGGAGCTGAAGCATCTTATACTGGAGGCTGCAGACGGGTTCTTGTTCGTCGTCAGCTGTGACACAGGTCGCATCATCTATGTATCAGACTCTGTGGCGCCCGTCCTCAATCAACCACAGGTACTTCGTAAAAAAAATACCTCTAACTCCCTCTTACTCTCCACTTCAATATTTAGGATTGTCCTAAGATTCTTAGAAATGTCTTTAAATTCAATTTGGTTATAAAAAGTCATCAAATAGCTTTGTAAGTTTTTGTTTTATTCATTTAAATTTAATTCCATTGAGTTGGCTTATTCACTCCTTAAATTAACTAATGTAATAAAACCAGATAAGAAAGATGAATTTTAAAGAAATAAACAAACAGTTGATGGGGGAAAGATAGAACACTACATTGCGGGGACAAGACTACCTCTAACATACCCAGCCGACTGATAAAACTTTTATCTCACAAACCAGACAAGTGCGTTAGTGCACACCTTGTTCTACAGGTTGCATAATATGTTTTACAGTAGTTTTGATTTATTCACTGAGAGATTCACTGAGAGTTAGGCATTCAGTAATAAATAAAATACACCATGAATAAAAAGTCAGATTAAATTAAAATAATACATGCAAATGTGAAATTATAGGACAATATTTAGGATTATTAATTAATTTTTTCCTTATGGCAGTTGGCTTAAGTACATTTATTTTATATTCTTAATTGATGTGTCAAAGTACTTATGATTCCTAAAACAATAGGAATGTGACATTTATTTAGATATATGTGTAATTATGTATGAGTGTATAACCCATACGGGTAGTAAAAGGTGATGCCAAAAAAATAAAAATTGTGGATGTAGATTCTGTGCCTCATGGTGCGATTAAATTACAAAATAATATAAACAATAAACTTCCTATTCACAAATTAAGCTATTTTTACTGTAAGTGTGAAAAAAGTGCATTTAACATGTATTTGAAATGGCAAACAAAATGAATAAAAATGTATAGGTAAGGCTAATTAAAAGTTTTTAAGGAAACAGCTCTCTATATTCATGGACACAATGTGGGTTTACAGAATGAGTGGTATGGGTCATGTATCTACGACAACATCCATGGGGATGATGTAGAGAAGGTTCGGGAACAGCTGTCTACGCAGGAGCCTCAAAACACAGGCAGGATCCTAGACCTCAAAACTGGCACGGTCAAGAAGGAAGGGCACCAGTGTAAGTTAACAAGTCACACAGCCTTGGCCACTTAAAACTATGGTTTATAATGATAAATGGTCTGCATTTCCATAGTAAATTAGAGTTATTTCCAAACAGTTGTTATGTTCACAACTATAAAAAAAATGTAACTTTGTATATAGAAAAATCTCGATCTTCCTCTAAACTTTTTTTTTTTACAAAATAATTTTGTGTGATTCTTATATAAGTATCTTTTGTAGAAAATAAGGTGAAAATACTATATCAAGATAGTGTTTTAACCTTATAGTATTAGCAACCTACTGTGCTGTAGAAGAGGAAGTTAAGTAAAAGGAACTCTATCAATAATTTCTTAGAGGACACTGTAGAAGAACACATACTTTTTGCAGTCGGCCATGGCTGAAGAAATTATAAAGATTTAGAGAAAATGTTAGATAAAAAGTCATAACTTAATATATTTGTTTCTTCATTCTGATTTGATAGATATATATTGGTTGTAGGTATTGTCTATATCAATATGGTGTGATAGCGTATTTTTCTACCTAAGGTAAACAACCACTTCGATCCATAAAAGAGTCAGGAGTATCACTAAATTATCAGCCAGTGCTACGCTTGAGGTTTCCTGATTTAAATCTCTACTGCAAAGCTATAAGTTGTATATGAAGTAATCATTAAGCACTTCTTCCAAGTATAGGTGCTTGTAAATATTTAAAATAGGTAACAAAAGAAATAAAATAGCACAAAATAATCAAAATCTCATTTAAAATTGCTAAGCTTAGCTAAATATTTGTTCCATGATGCACAAACCAAAATCTTCAACATAGCATAAATTGTTCTATACCCTTTCTTTAACCTGAAAGGTAGAACAAGCTTACCTTGCACAGTTCCACTATGGCACAGCTTATCAAATAGGGCCGTAGTTTAGTGTGCCATAGTAAGACTGCTTTCATGCTGAGTGCACATCAAAGAGGTAAGCTACCGGTACCATTTAGTGACTCACCTACATCTAACACTTGTTCGCACAGGTAAGTACTTGAAACCCCTCTCAAAGTGAAATTTGTATCACCGAGCTAGATAAGGAAAAACATCGTAATAATTATTTACACATGCATATCTTATCAACACATCATAATCATCATCATAATCATCATCATCATCATCATCAAAGCTAGACTTGACTCTTTGATTTGGGTGTCCAGGGTGCAGTTCCTTCAAATGTACTTGTGCCAGCCTTTTATTTTGGTTTGTATGGTTTAAGGTTAGGTTACTTAAGTTCTGGCAATGGAGTGAGTTAAAAAAATGAAGTCATTATCTTTTGTATTTCATTTGATTTGTGAAAAATATCATATGTTCTAAAAAATCTCATAGATTTTTAGGGTCATAAAATTTACCCCAAAATGTCAAGTTTTCTTAAAGTAATTAAATATTTTAAATTTTCATAAGACCATTAAAATACCATGTTATTTTCGTGTAGTAAAAAATACATTTATAATATATGATACATTAATATTTATTAGTAAATTGGAAAAAAAATTCTCAATCAACACCAGCAATAATGTGTAGTGTTTATGTTGCAGCATCAATGCGATTATGCATGGGTTCTCGCCGAGGGTTCATCTGCCGCATGAAGGTTGGCAACATTGCTGCCGACAACATGGCAGTGGGACACCTGAACAGGCAGAAGCAAAGAAACAGCCTGGGTCCCTCTCGAGATGGACAGAACTATGCGGTGGTGCATTGCACTGGTTATATTAAGAACTGGCCTCCCTCAGGTTACTTTCTTTACCCTTTACTTGGTGTAGTCTCAGTTTATTTTACTGGTATTCTTGACACACAGGCATATTTTTTAATATACGTTCACTACAAAATGATAGTTAGCAAGTACCTGGCATTGCTTTTGTATTTAACTCTGTTGCTTTTGTATTTAACTCTGGATTATTGGTACCCAACCTGCTTTCACATCACTTGATGAATATATTTGGACCTCTAAAGGACCTTAACAGAAGTTTCTCATCGTTGGTTTCAGCCAGTGCAAAACATCTACAACAGCTGAAGCTCACAATACATGGCAGATTAACCATATGACCAACTTTTTAGCTATTCTCAGAATTTTTTGCTTGGGAGGATTTTGTGAGTGAGCATTTCCAGGAACCATATATTTAAATTTTGTTTACTAACCACCATTCTTTCTAAAGTAAATATATTTAAATCACTATTCACACATTTTCATTAAAGTGCATATAATATTTAATCAAATTTATAACTTTGGAGCTATTTTTTCATGTTGATAACTAAAGAAGATTAAATTGAACTTCTAGAGAAAGAATTCACTAGATTGATAGTTTTTATCATCATAAAAATAATGTATATATAGAGACAACATAGTGATATTCATTTGTCATTCATTAGGTGTTCTATTCAGGAATACCCTTTTAATACATTTTGAGGTATGTATAAAGCTTTACACACTTATTTAGCATTTCACAAATTCTCAAACAATGTAAAAATACACTAAACCAAACTGCTAATCCAATTATGTAAGATGTTAAAGAGTTAACTTTATTTACCATGCCAACAGTCCTCTGCATTAATCAATTTTGAATATAAGTTTTTATTTTGGTTCTAGTTTTTATTTTTCAAAATTGTTTTACCATTTGGTATTTTACTTTTGTTTAGTGAATGTTTATTGAGATTTGATACCTATTTACTCTTTGGATATGAAACTAATTATCATTTATTGGACAAGCATTGTGATAGGCAGAAAACTGTTACTAGTTTATTTGTAGTGCTAATAATATTTGCCTGATTAATTTACTATGCATTTATATTATCTAAACAGTACATTTTGACTGATTGCTGTGTTGTTGATAATAATGACGGCCATTAAACTTCACATAACCATATATTTTATTTTTTTGACATTTACCATTCTTTGTTGGAGTATTTATAAGTGTGGAGTCATTAATTCACTATAACATTTAATTAATTGAAGTCTCTTCAAAAGTAAGTCACTAATAGATTTAAATGATTAAGTAGATTAGTAGTCAGAGTAATAACATTTGAGAAATTTAATAGCTTTGGCTATAATAGCTATGAATACTTTGACCATTACAAATCAAATTTGGTGTATTCATATTACTATCCTTTGTTTAATTGATTTACTTTATTTGGTACTAAATAATGTATTGCACTCACATATACCCATTCTTGTAAGTAAAGGCTCTATCTTTAAGTAGATAATACAATAATTTGTAGATGTACTCTTTCTCAACAATTATTTTTATTAAAAACCTGAATGTAAAAAATATCAACATTTGCAACAGTATGTTTACCAATTTATATGTACCTTGAAAAATTAATCACTTACTAAAAATAATTTAAATTAGAGCCCATTAGACTCCTGAAAATAGCATTTTTTCCATTTCATTCTACACTGCAATTTTCTTTTCCCCCCCAACTTTTCTCAGGGTATATTACCTATTAAAACATAGTCAAATTTGTCCTCAAACTCTTGTTTCTTACTGACTGGTTGTATCCTAATGTTTGTAGGCATATCATGACCAAATTTCTCTTCAGGTATATCAGATGATTGAGAACAGGAACAGTGATTAGGAATGGTTTTGTATGCAAACATCATTTCACCATGCACAGCCATATGAGTTTGAATTCAAGTCATTGTGTACCCGCCTTCAACTATTTCTATAGCTATCAATTGTTAGCTAAATTTAATTGAAGAGTTAACATTAAAATCCCATTAAAATTTTAAACTTTAGTGGCTTCTTGTAAAATAAAATTTGTTACTGTTTAACACACTTGTATTTGCTGAAGAAAAATAAAGAATCAGTGTATACCTAGTAAATTGACAGGTAATATAAACACCATAACATTCTTAGTATACATAGTTGCCCATTCCACCCACCTTCAAGATAGATTATTATTTAAAAAATTGAAACATTAAATCGCAAAAAGTAATAATAATCTTCTTTTGACAAGTAACATATATTACTTTGTAGCGCATAGCTGTAGTGACTATTTTGTACCTGTGTAGTGAGTGTACCCACCTCTGTAACTGGAATGTGGAAAGAGGGGGTGGGGGCGCACAGGTGCAAATAGTCAGGTAGAAAGGCAGTCTTGTTGTGAGTGAGCTTGGGACTGGCTGTCTCAAACTGGAGTCGTGGACACGGTAGCCAAGTATCGTGTGTGTATATATTGATGTGTAACAGTTGTACCCATGGTTGTACTCAAGTGTAAATATATATAAAATTGTAAATAGTAAAACACGCTACAACTTGGTATAGAAGAACATAAACTAACCAGTTTTTTGTCACTGAATTTTAGAATAATTTAGCTAATAAAGTATCTTAAATTTGTTTTTTACATATGTAGTAAATTTATTTGTATGTTTGTGAAGGTGTGCAGATGGACAGAGGGGCAGACGATGACCACACATCTCACTGCTGCCTGGTGGCCATTGGCCGACTACAGGTCACTTCCACGCCTAACACTAGTGATCTCACAGGCTCCAACAGCAATGCTGGTAAGTTTTAGTTCTGGCAGAGAGAGCTTAAGCACTGGACTATCTCCTGCTACCTTAAATTATCCAGGTTACTCATTTAAAAACCTGGTTGAGAACTTCAAGCAAAGGCTTGTGGGCTTGTGGGCTTGTGAAGAAAAATGGGGGGAGTGCTACAAGTGTATTCGATTGAAAAATTAATATTGGTATTAATTGTGTTATGTATGGTTGAAGGTTTTTCTTAAGATATATTATATATTCATTAAGAGGCTCTCTTTAAAGAGATATATTGGTATAAATTAAAGCCCATCATCTAAACAGGCCAGGAAAAATAATTTACACTAGTAATTTGCGAAATTTCAAAACTTTGACTTAGCTTTGAAAATAATTCTGACTTCGACAATAACAAAGCTTAGCCACTAAAAATATTGACAGCTAAAATACTCAATTTATGGTCACTTATTACCATTCTGAACTATTTTATACACTATAAATTTATATTCATATGAAAAAGGTAATTTAACTTTAAAATTGTGATCGTAACTTGATTTATCAGAATAAAACTAAATATTACAAATAACTGTGCATTAAAACATTTTCCAAGTAATTTAAGTGCATAAAGCTATAAAACCACAATGTATCTTTTTAAACCCAAAACAAATAACAAAAAATATTTAAACTTAGATTTGGCCTCGAGAATATTTAATATATTTGATTTGAGTTTGTTTCGAATTGAAAAAAATGGACTTAGCATACCCATAATTTATACCTAGCTAATTACAAGTGGTATGTCCAAAACACTAAATACATTTTTTTTAAAAATTTAACTCCAAGGGGTGGATAAAAATTTTCACTTATTGTTTCTTTTTTACAGAGTTTATTTCACGTCACTCCATGGAAGGAAAGTTCACGTTTGTTGACCAGCGGGTGATGGGTCTTCTGGGATACACTCCGCCTGAGCTCCTGGGAAAGTCCTGTTTCGATTTCTTCCATCCGGAGGATCAGACACACATGAAGGAAAGCTTCGAGCAAGGTTAACATCGACAAACACAATTCAGTTTACTTTGGTGTAAATGAACGACTTGTCCCAGCTAGTAAAGTACCTGCCTACTGATAAAGTTTGATTATTATAAAACCAAATAATTGCCTTATGACTTATAAATCTATAAAAACCATGTTAAAACACTTCAACAAATGTAATGTAAGTGATGGGGAGAGAAGTTAACATTAAAGGATATTTAGGTTAGGCTTTAAAATATATATGTATTTGTATTTACTATTCTTTTTTTAACACCACTTCTTACTACCTGTTGGGGCCACATGCCATTTTAATTATTACACTAATGTATTAGGGATGAGGAAGGTAAAATTTAGAGGAAGTGTTTCATATTTGCATGGGGAGAGAGAGGGAAAAACCATTAAGATAAACCACCCTCAGTATACCCAACTGAGATTCAAACCCCAATCTTCCTGTCATCAGTAATCTAATATATTGCGAGAGTGACACCTTAGACCATGCAGCCACCGAAGCAAGTCTTGTATTCAATTGAACAGTGTGTATACAAATTGATAACATTGATAGTCAAGTCAAACACTACCAGCTATTTAGTTTTTGGTAATTTTTTTATGGATGGATAAGAATATTTCAAAGGAAGTTAACACACATTTTATGGAAGGAGTGTGGAAAACCATTAACCCATTAAGGATAAAAATCTTCACAACACAATCACGATTTAAGTCTGGACCAGGTAACCAGAGATGAGACTGATACCTTTGTCAATGTATTCATCACTACAAGTCACGGATAAATGAAATTAGTTCAACCATGTTGGCGATTGACGGTTCATCTATACATAGTAGTTTACAGTTATATAAATGGATAAAACATAATTAGAGGCAAATTAAGGTGATTGGCCCTTTTCATTTGGCGCGGAAATGCATAGCCATGGGAATAAACGGATATCTTCAAGAATTTTGATTGTTTTGCAATTTTATTTTCGGAAATGGTTTGTTCAATAATAGAAGCATGTTGATTAAGTTATACTTTTTATATACAAACCTCTTCTATGAGTTTAACAGTGATCAAATATCAATAAAATTGACATTTTTCAATAGAAAATTGTTGGCTTCATAACAAAAAATAAGAAACTGTAACAATTAATAAACACCAATACATTATCTTAGAATATCTATTTATTATTTATCTATTTATTAATATAAAAACTTCACTCGTTCTCAAGAAAACTGATATTTCCAAATATATAATTTTTCTGCAAGACCTGTCCGGTAGCTAGTGCCATTTACGGTTTCTGTAATCCACCTGTTCTTGTTGGCGCGGAAGGATGCTTTGTTTGGTTGTGAAGCCACGTCACACCTTTCACCCTTCCGCCCACCATCCCACAAAATAGTTTTTAGACTTGCACTCGACAGGGCCTTAAGATTAATTAATAAACTAAAGTTACTGAGAAAATATACATTTTATGAAATATTAGACCAAAATTAGATTAAAAAAAAGAATACATTTGCACACTTTTATGTATCCAAATAAGCATTTTGTTTCCTCTTGCAATTTTGAACACAAGGTATAATTATTTATAACCATTTTTCAACTATATCTTTTGTGATGGTTGAAACTGGTTAAAACAAGTTAAAACTGTTGTTGCTGTACTGTGCATAGTGAGGAAATCAAAGACACTACTATCCAGACTCCAAACACAGAGTGTATAGTGTTTTGAAAATTGTTTAATGAGTGAAGGTAAGTGTGCTGACCCTCCTGGTTTGGCACCTTTCCTGACTGCACCCTGTGCGACCGCTCAAGTTGCACACCTCAAAGGTTGTCAAAGTTTAATGAATGCCATGGATTCAATCAACATCCCCCATCCCTTTTCAAAGATATTGTCTTATATCTGGTGAAGTTATTCTGCATATTTAGTCTTCACCTGGTGCAAAAGCAGGCAAAGCAAAGTTGATGTGTTGTTTACTCATCATCACCATCATCATCATCAACTGCTTCCATTCTGTGGCCGGGTCAGTTTAGTAAAATGCCTCCATCTTCCTCCTTTACTATAATAACTTAAATAATGTCTATATGTAATGGGAAAAAATATAATACTGATAATATTTATGAGGGTGTTTCAATAAATAAGGTAACAAGATCTAACCTGTATTTACATTATTTTGTCTTGCTGCCTTATTTACTTATAGGTTGGGTCTTGCTACCTTATTTATTGAAATACCCTCATATAAACCAAATTGGTTAAACGTCTTCCTTTATACCTTATTTACCTCCAAATATTCTATCTTCTCAAATACATTTCTGAGTGTAATATTTAGTTTTCCTATCACTATAGTTTTCTTGATTTTTTCCCCTCCAAATTTAGCCATTGTAATAAGTGTGCATGTGCATAATTTCTCTTAAATTTAGACGAAAAAAATTTTTTTTGTTCAAAAATAAATGTTTAACTTCACAATTAAACTATCTGTAGAGGAGAAGCTTTTTATTAATATTGGTTGGCAATGCTCCCACAAAACAAAAACTGGAAATACATCATCAGCTAAATTAAGAATTAGAGGACTGGCTTTTCAGATCACACTATTCTCACCAAATATGAACATCTAGTAAGAATGTGAAATAAGTCTAGCAAAAAAATTTTAATTCATGTATCATTTGCACATTTTTGGTCAGATATTCATACACCCGTGAACGTTAGCTAATTAACTTGTGCTGTTTTGAAATACTGGATGTAGTTGAGGCGAATATGGTCTAATCTTGATTATAACCTCTTCTGTCTTAGTGCTGAAGCTCAAGGGTCAGGTGATGTCAGTAATGTATCGTTTCCGAGCCAAGAATCGAGAGTGGGTGTGGCTACGAACATCTGCTTTCGCTTTCCTCAACCCATACACTGATGATGTGGAGTATATTGTTTGTACCAACACCAGTGCCAAGTAAGTTTGTACACAAGTATATTATTGTAAACAAATATGCCCTGTTTCATAAAAAATTATCGATGGTGCAACACTGTGGCTTTCGGTTTCTAGAGTGTAATATATATTTTAAAAGAAAACCTCTTTTCACTTGTTGAGGTATTTTGTTAGATTGGGAAAAAGGTTCATTATAGGTGGACGGAAACATATGAAAGGCAGCGAACATAATATAGCTTTTAAAATGAAAAGAAGAACACAATTCACACTTAACATTGCTGCTACTCTACAAAGAAGTAATATGTGCCTTTTGGAAAAAATCGATCATGGCCGTCCACTCCTCCGATTTAGGTTTCATTTTCTGAGAACTTATCAGGGTGAAGTGTGAAACACATAACACAACTTCCTAAAACAGGAAACCATGCAACACAAAAGGTATGAAAAGGAAATTGGTACAGAATAATGGGACTTCCCCCACCCCCATTTGTTTGGGATATTTAACGGCGCACTTTCTGAACCAACTGATTATATCAACACACAACTTATAAACTAACTCAATTCTAGAACATACGCAACATCTAAACCTTAGCTGTCAATTCATCATTGTGAATGGGGCATTTAACCAATGAAACATTTTTTCGAACATGCTGGGAATTGAACTCTGGATCCTTACCTTCGTAGATAGACATGCTACTGACTGAGCTTAAATGTTGGATTAATGATAGGAACATGTAAAAGGAATGAACAACACAAAGGATAAACATGGAAAATAGACATTGTATGTGAATATAAATAATATATCTCTTTAAGGAAATATCTCAGAAAATGAAAAGAGGTTTTCCTTAGAGAGATATTATATATTCACATCCAAAGTTCATTTACTACGTTTGTCCTTAAGTTACGTGTTCCTTTTACATGTTCCTATATAACTATCCTATCGTTATTTACTAATTTGATTTTTTACACCATTTTGTGTTTTATGGTTTTCTCTTTTAGGAACTTGTTTTATGCGTTTTACATTCCATCCTTATGAGTTTAGATAGAATGAAACCTAGAACAACCTAGTAACAGTCGAATTTCTTAAAGAGGCAGATATTACTTCTTTGTCCATTGACAACAATGTAAAGTGTGATCTATGTTATTCTTTTCATTGGAAAAGTCATTGTGTTTGTGGCCTTATATATGTTTCTTGCTTCATGTTTACTTTTCCAGTTACTCTCTTCTCCTGGTTACTTCTAATGGTTCAATCTTTGCCCAACCAAAAAAGCTTCTAAATAAAATAATTAAAACACGTTAAAATGAGCTTATAGTAAAGCCAAAAAAAGTAAGCTCAAAAATTCAAAATAAAAATACACCAAACCATATCACAGTAATTTTTTAGGCACATCAGACCCCTTAGGCTGCACCTACATTGGACAAAGAATCGATCCGGCCCGATTAGTCAAGGTTATCTGATCAGGCGCTTGATAAAACAAACTGCAGTGTTCCATAGGATCCACCTATATTAGGCACGTCGGCCCGTTCCGATAACTCCCGATGACGCCCTATGCCTGATTGGAGCCTGGTCAGATCAAACTGGTTTGTTTCCACCCGGCAATCTGTTCCGTTGTCTCGCTGAGTGAATAATGGCGTTCGACAGTAAAATCGATCGAAATTTTCTTATTGATCTTGTTAGCGATGAGCCACGTATGTGGGATCAACGTGTTAAGGCTTACCACATATCCATCATAATCAGGATCTTCAGGTTCAATTTTGACTACTTCATCTTTATCACCCCACTATCTTGTGCACTATCCTGCTGATAATTACAGTTCTCAAAGCGCTTTGCTGCTGAATCAAGCAATCTCTGTTCCTGAATCGCCACAGCATAAGCTTCCTAGCAATCTGTTCAATATTTAACCTTCACATATACAAAATGTTTCTTAAAATAAAACTTTCTACGTACTAATTTTAAGAAAAGGACTTATTTTGTATTTAAATATGAGTGTGTATTGTGTAATAAATGAATGCATTGATTATACAGCTTGGGGGTGTTTCATTTTGATATAAACATTTATTATAGGATAATTAAATCACTCACAAAATGTAACAAAAATATTTAAATAAAATAATAAACTCTTCATTTTTCGTTTACATTTCGTGAGCGTCTATATTGATTAAAATAAGTTGTACTAACCTTATAGTAATTGTAAGCTTTTCTTCAGGGCTAACACAATCTCT
>CABFWB010000105.1:168457-287156 GCA_902151455.1 Timema bartmani | reverse complement strand
GGTAATAAAGACATACCACCACGCGATCCTTCTCTTTATTGTTGGCTATGGAGCGTGCGTCTGGGCGCACAGACTAAACAACGTCGTGCCGGCTAGGGCTGTCCAGAGTATACAGAGGAATGTCCTTCTGAGACTTACAGGCGCCTAATGGACAGTGGCGATAGACGCACTGAGCGTCACCCTAGGTGTGTGGCTGTTGAACCTTCTGGTTAAGAAGAGGGCAATTGGGTACTGGAAGAGAAAGAACAACTGAGAGAAAATTAGGATACTCACCTCACCCGAAGTGGAAACATCTGAAGATGTAGTATTTGCTCTGTTGAGGGAATGGCAGAGACGCTGGGAGGGCAGTGAAACTGGTAGTAGGGCTTATCAACTCTTTCCCAATGTGGTCGAAAGGATTGATAACGCACATCTGGAACCATCCCCGGGTCTGGTCCAATTCATCACGCGGAAGGAGACGTACCCATAATCCTTAAGGAAGATGGGTTTGGTTGAAACTGATCAGTGTGAATGTGGTGAGGTGAGTACCCCGGAACACGCGCTGGAATGTGCCCGTATGCTTGAGATAAGAAGACCTAACCAGCAGGAAGTGCAAGGGAGACTGGTGGGTGATATCCTGAGAGATTCCGCCCATTGAAGGTTCCTAGATAAGCTGGCAGCGGAAGCTTCAGAAAGAGCCAAGATGGAATATATAAGGGCACTGAGAGGGAGACGAGGACTGAGACAAAGGCTAAACAGACGGAGGGCTAGAGAAGGAAGGGGGGGAGAGACAGTGACAGGGATAGTGACGAAGACGGAGACAATGACGAGGACAATGAAAGATACGAGGACAGAAGCACGAGAAGCGGGACTGAAACGGACGCAAGTGAGGTCTCAGCGGGGGGAATATAGGGAAATGAGAAGGTTGTTTTTGTGGAACTACTGGTATATAACCTTCCATGAGGAATAAGGAGAGATGCCGGGAAGTAGCAAACACGAAGCCTTGTGGGATTGGCATACCATTTCGGCTGATGGATCCGGAGGTTTACTGGGATAACCCTGGTAATTCCGAGGGATCATCATTCCAGCCGAATAATGGAAAGATGAGGGGAAATAAACGGGACGCATGGGAGAACCCTGTGACTGCAGATCCCTCTTCTTGGAAAGAAGAAGAGTAGGACTAGGTCTTGTAAGGGCCCTATGCATCAAGAGGGAGATAGGCGGCTGCTCTGCAGCCCCCTGTACCATCGAGGCAATAGATATTCCCGGAGATAAGTAGTTATTTAGGTTAATTAGTTGTAAGACTAGGATAGGATAGGGAAGGGAGGGTAATAGGAATAGGTAGGTTAGGAGAAACAATTTCAGGGAATGTAGAAATAGGGAAGATAGGTAAGGAAGTGGTTCGCACTTAGGTGTAGGTGGAGCACCAACTCCGATTAGAGCGCCTCTCCAGGTGGCGGAAAGGGGGATGCTCGCCTTTGCTGGGCGCACCGTTGGACTGGGATGAGAATTCAGGTCTGATGGGATAACCAGCGGAGGAGAGTATCGGGGAAGTAATGTACCCAGGGCGGACCAACTGGTGAATGAAATTGTATCTCGGAGATAGGTACTATAGGAGCCAAAACCTGTTTAGATAAAATAAAATTGGATAATATAAAATAGTAGGATATGTTCTGAAACAATGTAAATAAGGCCTGGATTTAAAATTGTAAGATGCCAGGCCAAATTAGATTGGTAATAAAAAAAAATTAAAAAATTCCTAACCCATTAGCATAATTAGTACTTAAGCAGATAACCCAAATGGTTAGTAAGACGCGGTGCTAAATGAGTGAAAAAAAAAGCTATGAATTATGGTGAGGTAAAAGAGAGTTAATGCTAGAGTTGGAGAAAATGAATGAGAATTGAGAAATAGTGTCATTTGTTCTTCCTCCACAGTCCACCATGGTAAAAATTGAATTCCAGTTTGAGTGAAGATAGCAAAAAAGTTGTTTCTTTCAATACAGATCCAATATCAGGGTGGGAGTACTAATAATATCAGTAAAGTATTGAAAGGAAAATATCGATATTAGTAAAGTATCGATACGTTTTCCACATCTCTTGGCCTGCTTGGAGATAATGATAGAGAAAGAGGTGGTAATGCTAATGTGGCAGAGATGAGGAAGTGCACCCTTATTTGGATGGAGGAAGCATTGAATATCCATTAGGAGACTCCACCCTCAGTACATCCGACCAATATGTGGACCCTGATCTCCCCGTCTTTAGCAGTTCAGTAACTCAGACTCTTTGACAGTGATAAAAATAATAATTTTAAAGTGTGAAGTTTAAATTTAATAATACTGCTGATATGATAAGCAAATAAGGTTTGAATGCGCCTCTTAGACACTATGTTGGTTTAAATATTGGTGAGGTAAAAATATATTACAATTTGTGTGAAAACAGATGAAGGCAAGTGAACAATAGATAATAAGAAACAAGTTATCAAATGATAATAACCCTATGTTTAATGTTAAGCCCCTTTTAATTTACATTCATTACTGTTTCCAGCCTTTGGCCATGGTCACTTTTTTATTCAAGCCCTATACTTTCTGCTAATGGCTTGCTGGCCTGTCTTAGCCATATTAAAGCTCCTAAAACTAATAATAAAAAATGAATATCAGGGAAAAAAACTCATTTTTAACCTCTAACAAATTATTTTTGTTGTGTTATAAAGGACTGATGTTTCCTTTTTGTCTCAGGTCATTGCATAGCCAGCAGGACAATTCTACTGATACTGTAGAACCTGTGGCGTATCAACAGCCAGGATTGGACTACAGCCTACAGCGCCGGGATGCTGTGTACCCTCACATGATCGCAGCCTCTACACACATACAAAGTATGACACAAACACACATTACCAAGATTACAATTTAAAGTCTCATATACATTGGGCTACTTTCATAGATTGTACGGGGCTACACTAAATGCAGGACGACATCTACATAGACCAGGATGGAATGGGCTGGTTTCATACACGAAACTGGCCCATTCCATTTGAGTTCAACCGCATCCGTGATTTGCCCGTCCTACTACGGGCAGCTTGTTTGTGCAGGAAATTATTTTCCCGTGCTATTACAGGCAGCCTGTTTGTGCAGGAAATTATTTGCCCAAGTTATTACGATTAGCCTGTTTGTGCAGGAAATTATTTGCCCAAGTTATTATGAGCAGCTTGTTTGTGCAGGAAATTATTTGCCCAAGTTATTACGTGCAGCCTGTTTGTGTAGAAAATTATTGACTCGAGTTAATACGGGCATGATGAATTGTAAAAATAAATTAGCTCGATATATTTCATTTACAAAAAGTACATCAAAACACCGCTAGATGGCAATAAGATAAAGTAATTGTTTACACTGTACTGAGAATCAAAAACCAATGCCAAATTCACAGTTTATACCTCTAAGTAGGGGTGTACGAAGCTTTGAAACTTAGACTTTGCTTCAAAATAAACATCAGCTTCGACTTCACTTCGAAACAAATTCTGGCTTCGAAGCTTTGCCAAAAAAATATTGACAGCTAAAATACTCCCTTTATGTTCAATTAGAGCAATTCTAAGCTGTTTTATACATTAAAAAATTAATATTTATATAGAAAAAATTTGAAGAAATTGAATTGCATGCTGGAATAATAGCTTGATTTATCAGAGTAACATGAAATATTACAAACATTTATGTAATAAAACATTTTACAAGCAATTTTAATGCAAAAAGTAATATAAATAACTAAAATATAATATTTTTTCAAGCATAAAACAACTAAAATAAAATATTTGGACTTTGATAATATTTAATATTATTTGTTTCGAGTTCACTTCGAATTTAAAAGTGGACTTTGCACACCCCTACCTCTTAAGAAACAATTTTTTGACTAATTATATGTTTTTACACTATTCCTTAATTTCTTTTCTTTACTTACTTGTAAACATCCAACTCTTATTTAGCCTACACCTGGAAGAAGGTACAAGAAAGAAGGATAGGAACAAATAAAAGGAATAAACACAATATGGCTTTTACAATGAAAAGAGAAACATTCCTTTACCATAGTTATTAATAAAGTTGATACAATTATCAAGTCAAACTTATTATTTTGCATGTATTATCAACTATTTGATCAATTCAATCAAAGTGCCAAAATTATTATATGTTTAATTTTGGTTAAAGTATGTAAAAAATATTGTAATACAATGTCAATATTTTTGAAGAGTTAGCCATTACCTCTTTATCCAATGGCAGAAATGTTATTTGTGGACTTTTTTCTCTTTTTTATTGTAAAAAGCATACTTTTGTTCCCTTTTATTTGTTTCTATCCCTCTTTCATGGTTTATTTTATGTATAGTAAAATGTACCTGAACAACTAAAAATTAGCTTCCCTTAGAGATCAACTACTTTTTATGAAATTGTAGTCTGTTTACTATTTAATATTGTTCCATCTCTTGGATTTTTTTTCCATTTGATACCTTATGACCTCCAATAATAGATTTAGAAATTTGATGTAAGATTATTGGGGTACAGGGACCATCAACAAGTTCAGATTTCTATAAAGAAAACCTCTTTTTCGTCCTATCTTTCTCTAAATTTTCCCTGTTTCTCCCTTTTGTGTTTTTTCGTTTCCTCTTTTAGGAAGTTGTCGTACGTTTCACACAACCCCCCCCTCTCTCCCCCAATGATATCTGTTAGAATAAATATTAGGGTCTGGGATAGGGTGGTAATGATCGATTTTCTTCAAGAGGCAGCCACTACCTCTTTGTCCAATGGCAGCAATTTAAAGTGTGAACTATGTTCTTCCTTTCATTGTAAAAGCCATATCATGTTGTGGTTCCTTTTATATCTTTCTATCCACCTTTCCTTTAACTTCTTCCAAATATAAAAACAAGTTCATATTGATATTCACTTTTTCATACGTTAAAGCACTTATACACATTTGTGTCAAACTCCTATGAATATCTCATTTTCAAAATATGTCTTCTTAAGGATTTATTACTTATTATCAAATATGCTCTGTGATTGGTGTTTCTAGGTGCCCAGCAGCAGCAGGCACGCCCCAATAGCACTCAAAACGTGTACAGTAACTATGACCCAACACACTCCCCCATAGGCTATGGATCACCTACTGCACAGACTGGCTCAAATTCAGTTCTCAGCCGAATCAGCAAGACAGCTACTACAAGCCCCACGCCAGCACAAACTGCCTGGAGCCTAAGACAAGTAGGTTACACAGATTAACAATTACAGAGTTGAACAGAAAAATGTTAATAAGTCACTGGAATTCTCGGAGATTTTTGAAATAATTTACTTAATTTTATAGATACAAACTGGAAGAGCATCTACTACTGCTCCTAGGGTTATGCTAAAATAACAAGCCCAAATAACCAAAACTTTTCAGAATATAAAAAAAATAAAGGCAACAATAGAAAAATAAATCTCAGACTAATACAAAAGAAGAAAGCCTATCCATAAAATAGGAAAAGTGATCTCTATAGAGTTCTTCGCAAACTGACAACTTTTTTTTACTATGACGCTTAATTTATTTCATACAAATCTTAAGTATAATAACTTGTTTATACATAGAAGAAGGTACATGAAAGATGAAGGGAATGAACAGAAAACGTGTTTCATGTGTTTCTATTAGAGATGGGCCACTTGAATCTTTGAATCCTCGAATCCACCGAATCCTGACAAGTATTCGAGATTCGAGGATTCGGTGTTTTACTGAATTCGATGGTCGAATCTTTCACCTCATAAACAAAGCATAATATTTTGAATTCAAAAATTACTTAGTTAGGCCTACTTGAAAAGCACAACTTAATCCGTAATCTTTATTTGGTCGGACAAAAGAGATTTGCATGAATAAAATCATTATTAAAAAAATATATATCTGTTAGGTGTGGAAAATTTTACGTGTCTACTACCCTACCCTCCCACCTCTATGGGAAACTTGGATTCGACCGTTTCGGCACATGCTCACTTCTAAAACTTTCACCTCACGAACAATCTTGTAAATATTTTAATGAACACATTAAAACTCTTCAAAAACCGAAAATCAAAACCAGAATTACTAATAAACTCGAAATAAATAAAACAAATTGCGGCTTTTTTTTAATAGAAACTACACATGATACAAAGTCAGCCGCCATTACAAACGATACAAAGTCGGCCGCCATGATGTATATTATATTAACTCGCGAGAGTGATGATTAAAATAAGGATACTGTTAATTCTTACTACCCAACTGGTTTTAACTATCTACAACTATGCAAATAACCCCAATTTATTGCATACGATCCTTAAGTTAGACATTTTGTTAGGTTTCATGAAAAATAAATACTGTCTACAGTCAGACACCGATAAAACTGTTTATTTACACCTACCAGCTTACGTATTGTATATCGATTGTTTGTTTAGAATCGATTCAGGTAATCTGATCACTTATTAAGCGCTCTCGAATTTTAAGAATCAAATAACGATTTGCTAATTCATAATTTGTTTTTAAATTGATTTTAACTAAGAGTTTATTATTTTTTTAAATATGTTATTGAAGTAATTGTAAAAATATTCAAACGTAGTCCTGCCTTATAAAATGGGAATGAACATATTGGAGTCGAAAATATGTTCTTGTTTTCTACGCGAAGATAGATAATGGATATAATAAGAAAATAATAATAAAACATACTTGGGCATTAATGAGTTCACTATTTCCAATATATGTTTAATTGTTAAGCATGTTGTTTTAGTCTTTATTAAAAATATCTGTTTGTAATTTTATTTTTGCTTTCTTACTAAAATAAATTACAATCCTTCAATGATGATTAAAGTTGATCAAAGGTTAACTAGGCCTAATCTGTTTATTTCACATGCTTTCTTAGAAACCTAACTCATTCTAACAACACTTTTAAAATAACTAAAAGCCACTCAAATTTTGATTGATTTGATTTTCAAACAATAATATGAGTCTAGATTGTTTAATTTGGCTGTATTTTAACCTGTATTTTTCGAGGGGTGGTTGGGGTTGATTAAAATTGAAAGCATGATTGAAATAAATCTTAATTTACAGTTTAGGCCTATATTGTGTAATGAAGGTCTATTTGTAAATAATTAAAATTTCCAACAATTTGCTAGGATTCAGATTCGAGATTTGAGATTCGAAAATAAAATGTAGATTCGGATTTGAGAAATAGTGGATTTGACCCATCTCTAGTTTCTATCCCTTTTTTCTATACTTTCTTCCACACAGAACAAAACATATCTCAAAGGAAAAATTGCTCCAAATCATCATTTTCAACTAAACATTGAAAAGACGATAGAAGGACAAGGTCTACACACTTAACAGAAAACTCTAGGCCTCATAGTTATATTTTGTTGTGTTTTTAATTGAAAACTTTTAGGCTTACAGATTTCTAGTAAAGGGCCTTACCCTTCTCTCTTCTTTTAAATTTTTAATTCAAAACATACCTTAAAAATAGGGGAGATTTCCTTAAAAAAATATAAATATAATGAGTGTAATAATTTTATTATTAGACTTTTCCAACAAGAGATAATTTTATAACCCACAGGATTTTGTTAGAAAGTGCTACAGTTGGTCTTATTTAATAAGAGGCTTATTATTTCCCTATTTTGGCCACATTCTTTAGCACCTTTTCTGCCATTTCTATCATCACTATTTTGTTCCTCCTTTTCTCTATTCTCATATTTATGAAAGAATGTCAGAAAGAGTTAAATTTTAATGAATTCGTGTATATGCTGTGAAATTTGTCAAACCAGAATTATAACCCTGAAATATGGTAGTGTTATCTTGGTTTATTCCAGCAACCTGTCACTGAAGGTTACCAATACAGCCAGCTCAGTCCTGCCAGATCTCCCAGTGGTCCAACGTACACCCAGCTTAGTGGGGGAGCCAGGGCGACTGCCTACCATACACCCACCTCCGCACCCGGAAACACTGGTCAGTACTACACTCGTCGTCGTCGTCATCATCATCTGTTTCTAGCCTGTGGCTGGGTCACTTTAGTAAAATGCCTCAATCTTCCTCTATCCTTCCACCATTCTTCCTCCTTTAATTTCTTTAATTCTTCTATCACTTGAACACTCTGTTAAATTTTCTTCCCATCTTGTTCTTGGCCTCCCTTACATACTTAATTTTTAACATTTTCTTTGGCATCCTCCCTTTCTCCATCCTCATTACATGCCCATACCATCTCAGTCTTGCATCCTCTACCATCTCATGTACTCCCACTCTTTCCCGGATAACTTCATTCCTAATCTTGTTTATCCTAGTGACAGCGAACATGCTCCTTACAAACTTCACTCCCATGGTACTCACTTTCCTAGTCTCTCTTACAATCATTGTCCAAGTTTGTGATGCATCTGTGGCAATGGATACAAAGTAGGCCCTGTACAACACTTCCTTACACTTCAAGGGCACTTCTCTCCTTGCTGTCCTCTTCTCATTACATGCCCTCTACTTCCACCTTTCTACTCAATCACGCTACTGAGATATTTTACTTTCTGTACTTTTTTCAACTCTATTCCATCCAAACTTATAGCTTTACTAGGCCTTACCCTCTTCCTTGTCATTACTATCAATTCGCATTTTTCCATGCTAAATTGCATTTCACACTCTTTCACTTCCTTATTCCATTCTTGAAGTTGTTCCTGTACTTCCTTTTCCTTCTCCCCCCATACCATCAAGTCAACAACAAAAATTGTTGTGGCTTTCATTCTTTCCTCCCCGAGATTTCCTGCCACTTTGTTCATGACCATTTCCATTATCATTACAAATAATAATGGTGAGAAGGCATTCCCCTGCTTCACTCCATTTTTTATTTGGAATCTACGCCCTTCCATTCACCGTCTTAACACAACTCCTGTTATCCTCATATTTGATTTTCACTCTAATTACAACTCCTCTTTCCACTTCGGCCTCTTCCATCGCTTTCCAAACATTATTTCTATCACTCTTTCCACTTCGGCCTCTTCCATCGCTTTCCAAACATTATTTCTATCAACGCTATCATATGCCTTCTCCACATCCATAAATACCATTGCCAGCTCTTTCCCATAAACATATCTTGTTTCCATCAGCTTTCTTATGGCAAAGATTAAGTCTACTGTACACCTCTTTTCCTTAAATTTGTGCTGTTCCTCTCTCACTTTCCTTTCATTTTATTTATTCTCTTTTCCAATATCTTCTCATATATTCTTGTACAGTTACCGCATTATCCCCCTATAATTGGTACACACCTCTTCCTGTCTCCTTTATTGAAAATAGGTATTGTAGTTCCCTTTTTACAGTACCTTGTTCTCCTTCCAAACTACTCTAAGCACCCTGTATAACCATTGTATACCTACCGGTACTTCACCTGCTACTCTTATCATTTCCACAGTCATTTCATCCACACCTTGTGCTATTTCTGGTTTCATCCTCTTTAATGCATCTCCACCTTTTTCCATGTGGGACCTCTTTCCTCCTCTTCCGGCTTGAAATTCTTTTTCAAAATTTCTCTAGTTCCTTTTCTTCCTCTCCTATCTTCAACATTTTTCCTTCTTCATCTAACCTCTTGTATTTTATCCCTCCTCCTATTCCTTACTTGGATATATAGAACCTTCTTACTTCCTTCCATGTCCTGTTCCATCATTTTTGTTCATTTTTGTATCCAATCCTTCCTGGCTTCTCGTACAACTTGCTTTGCTCTTTTCTTCTTCTCTCTATATTATTCCTCTGTTTCCTCATTCCTGTTCTTAAAACTCCTTATGAATGCTTTATTCTTCTTCTCCGCTGTTTCCTTCACCCTGTCATTCCACTAGGGTCTCCTTCTACTTCCTCTTATTACTTTTCCTCCTTTGCATCTCCTAGAAATACACTAGCTGCTCCCATTCTTAGGAGCGAAAAGAAGCATTTTTATCAGAAATATTAGGGATACAGTTCATATTGAGGACAGAATTGTCATAAAGTTTTAAACAAAATATATTTTTTCTGGAACTATTTTAGGATCAAAATAAACAAATGATTTTACGAAAAGGACAAACTTTGAAAGCAAAATATAACAGCAAAAACTGCTTTGGCACAATTTTATCCTTAGTCTATGAGAGAGAGGAAAAGCGAATCCATGGAATCCTCAAACTCTCGTATCCTTAGGGATTTTTGAGATTTGGAAAAAAAAAAGCTTTTCAACTGGACACCAGATCATTAATTTAACTGAATGTGTCAATGTTGTAATGAATACATTTTAGCAAAATACAGTATCTTAACATTTATTAACTATTTCTACTTTCTTTCATTGTCTTATATTTTTTTCCTCTTTTTTAGTCATTTTTTCTAAGATTAGGATTTGGATTAATGAAAAAGGGTCTAATCCATAGGCCCCACCCAAAAAAAATCTAGGGGACCCGGGCCCCCTTAAAATGAGCAATAAAAGATAACAATAAATACAGACTTAACTTAAGAGTAAAGAAACAAAAAAATAAAATGGATTGTTTCGTCAAAACCAAACTAAACCAAAATCAATTTAGGTTGAAAAGAACATTTGGTTTGAAAACAACCTGCCAAAGAGAATTAGAAGAAATCATCACCAGGAGTGCTATATTAGAGTATGTTGTAAACAAGAACTTATAGGCACAACCTAGAAAGATTGAACATTTTTGTGATTAGCTTATGGTATCATTATTTACAAGAGTATTTTACTAGCGCTAGTTCAGTTGAGTTGAATATCATCGTGCTAACATTTATTTGTCTGTACTATATTGGTATTCTCGTTAACTGTGTTTTGAGTAACTTAATATATTATAGTGTGATTTATTTGAAAGAAGAATACATTTATTGCTGTTTGTAAAAGTAAGTGTTTTAAAAATACTTATTGTACCTAAAAAGACAATAATGAATAAGTTATAGTAAAAAACAAAAACTTCCAAGGGGAAGTGGAGCAATATCATCAGTGAGTCCTAAAACTAAACTTAACAGGTACAAGGTGAACTCCCTTTACAGACGTTAACAGCAGACGTTGGTGGGCCTCCTTCTCAACCACAAACGAATGAAGGACAATAACATAGTGTTCATAAAAGATATTTTTAGCCTCACTGGCTGAAAATTTATCCATGGTTGGAATATGAGGAAACAAAAGGCGCATTTTTATGTAAGATTTGCAAATCAGCATTCACTCAAAAATCCATTATTTTTTTTCATTAAAATTTAGAAGCTACTTTTATTGAGTCAGGCTTCCAAAACTGGAAATAGTATTTGCAAAATTCAAAAAACATTAAAGATAGGAATGTCACCGAGAATCTATCTTAAAGTTGCGGTCCATGGGTATTATTCTTTCATGCCAACCTTACAATACTAGAAAAATAGAGATGGAAGAAAACAGGATAGCTTTGATTAAGATACTGTCATCCCTCAAGTTTCTGGCTGTCCAAGGACTCGCAATTTGTTGGCACACTGATGAGTAAAGTAACTTTGTAAACCCTTTGGGGCTGTGGTGCGAAGAATGCTCAGTTTCAAAGAAATTGATAGATTGTGATTCATTTAAATGGTGTTCTCATGAAACCTGCAACCAACGTCATCGTTGTCCCAATGACAGAAACGTTATGTCTAGAAGCCCCATAAAGTCAAGTAGGGATTTACTTGTCCCCCTTTCCACAATTTATTTTTATTTTGGTGCCTATGGTCTAGCCAATTATAACACAAGGTTACACAGAACATAGGAAAATAGCTTAGTCTTTTTCCACATGTGTGAAGAATATGTAAGCATAATTGTGTGCTATTTATTAATTTTCTTGGTTTCAGTGTTAATGAATATGGTGGATATAATTAATACAAATTTTAAAGTGGCAGTAAGTCAATTACTTCTCTGTCCAATGACAACCGAGTAAAATGTGAACAGGTTTCCTCGTTTGAATGTAAATGCCATATTATCTTTGATTATAATAATTTGCCCTAACTCTCTTTCCTGTGCCTTATTATAAATATATAAAACAGATTTTTGTGAATACTCATGTTTTTTATATCTTTTATTCCCAAATATAAGTATTGAGTATATTCTTGTCTCCTAAGGACCTTTGCTACCATAAATATTGAGCAACTTAATCATGTCCCAATTAAATTCTGACCCGCTTCAGTGGCCGAATGGTCCAAGGCATCCCTTCCGTGTTAAACTGGCCTACTGATGACTGGGACATCGAGGTGCAAATCTAGGTCGGGTCTCTTGAAGGTAGTTATTCCTTGATGATTTCCAACTCTCCATTAATGCATTTCTGGGTAGATTACCTCTCATATGCGTCCTTCCTCATCCCTACCTCATTAGAGTAATGATCATATATGCATACAATATGAACAGATAGTAAGACGCTGATAAAAATAAGTCTGCTATTTTACATAATTACTTAAGTTGTTTTGCTTGAGACTATATTGTGAAGAAATAGGCCATAGTCTTTTTTCTTGAAGTTTTATTACATGTCTTGATTCAAATAGTCCTACTTCCTTACAATTTATTTACTCATTTTAACTTTTAAAAATGTGAGGATTTTTAATCAAACATGTACACTTGCTTTCAGGTATGTGGGCTTGGCAAGGCTCTAGCCAAACGTCCGACTCTGGTCCTGGCTCTAGCGGTTCAGGTGGACACCCGGGAGGTCCAGGGGTCCCTGTTTCTGCGGGACCAGGTAATGCGGTGCAGTCTGGTCCTGGAGGACCCCCTCAACAGCAGGAGCTCTCGGACATGCTCCAGATGTTGGACCAGGGGGGGGCCACTTCCTTTGAGGACCTCAACATGTTCAACACGACCTTCGAGTAATCGTTAGGACAAATTTTGTGAAATACACTTGTAGTCACAAGGTATCTCGACCTGCGTTTGTTTGGCAACGGACATTGAAGCCGGGCTAATATCGTTGGGAATGGTTTCACTGAAAACCTTCAGAAAACAAAGCATCGGATTTTGTACATCATAACTTAAACTTGCGCTATAGTGAATTCTGTAATGTTTTTACTTTTAATGCTATGGAAAAATATGCAGCAAATACATTGATGTGGCCTTGCTGTAGCCCAATCAAAGAAGCTCGAGGAATACTATAAAAATTTGGTTTTTTAATGTGCGAGTTTGAATTAGCGCTGAAAGCTTCCATTTTACCCAAAATAGTACATTGTAAACTTACTCTATATTTGTTTTTAGTTTAAAAAAAATTTCTTTAGTCATATAGAATCTTGTACTTTTTGAAATACTTTTGAAACAGTCCATACAAAAATATACAAATTTATTATTGTTTATGAGCCATAGTGAGGTCTGCAGAAATAGGCTCATTTACTCTAAAATTTTATTACATATCTGAGAATACCTAATACTAAGTAACTATTGTTTCACATTTATTAATGTGATCATCACTAAGATAGAAACAAGGCCCTTCTATTCTTGACAGTGAAACACATATGTCTGTTCCCTGAGTGAGTGTGGTTCAAGGCCCTGCTAAATATGGAATGAGGTGTACTTGGTTAAGAATCATTACAATCTTTTGACCCTATACACCAAAACAATAAATAACACAGGCACTGCAAATGCCTAACTGAATAAGAAAACACCAATTAAAACTAGTCAGTTTCTAGATTTAGTTTGGACCTCAAAATTATTGTATTTTACTGAGAAATGTAATTAGTTTAACAGAAATGCTTTGTATCCTTTTCATTCACATGTCTTCCAGACATAATGGTGAAAGAGTTACATTTATTCTTTTTTCATTTAAAAAGGATTAAAATATTATATAGAAAAAAAAAGAGAAGTAAACAAAGTTTTTGTATGGCTAATCTATTAATATTAGAGATGGGGCGCTCAAATTCTCGATTTTTCAAATCTCTTGAATCCTTTAATACTTTAAAAATTCAAGGTTTGTGAGCCAAAAATCTCAAAAAAGTATTTCGGATTCAATTATAAAAACTTATATAGTTGGAATAATAATATACTGACAAATAAGGACAAAATAAAATTGTATTAATATAATTGATTTATTAAAAAAAATAAAGTGTAATCTTTGTTGTTTATAACATAAGACATGACAAACAAAATATAATTTGTCAATGACACAAAGCCTTAAAAAAAATTTAAATTAAATTTTATACATTTTCACTCTAATAAAATTGTACATATTTTAAAGATTCAAGGATTCGAATTCAGATTCAGATTCAACCCATCTCTAGTTTATATTTTAACTAGAAATACCCTAGATATTCTTAGCTTTTTTTTTTACTCATTTATTTTCTACATGCTACAAATATTAGAAGCTTTCTCCTATGAAAAATATTACTTAATTGTTACCCAACCCCTATGAGAAGCCTTACTGGTTCGAAAACTAATTTGGACCAGTAAACTAATTCAATGTTTTTTGTCCAATGAATTATTCTCAATTGAAGTTGCATTGTTTCAACAAGGCAATGAAAATAAAAATAGAATAGATCATTAAATACTTGAATATTCATTGATAATAATTGATTTCAGTTCTTGGACCCGAAAACTAAAAACCATGAACTAAACTAGTAAAATAACTGAAACATGAAAAAATAAATTTAAAATAAAACTGTTCTTTGAATATTATATATCTACTTTGCTTGCAATTACAAAAATAAATATGTTTTCTACAAATTTTTCTCTGGATGTTTTTTCTTTGGTTCGTATGAACACATAAATAATATATCCAACCTAATTAGCTCTAAAAATAAATATTGTTGGACTGCTTTGCATAGCTTCCTGGTTTTGTTTTATTATAGTTTAACAATAAAAAAATGATAATGAAATAAAACGTTCGTTGTAACTGTTCTAGTTTTGTTTGTGTTATTTTTCCATACATCTCCTGCATTACAATGAAAATCTACGCGCAATGTGAGCTTGTGTCTTAAGTGTGTGAAAGAGATACCTTGTGATATCTACCGCTTACCCCCCTTCGAGTGATCGACAATGTTAACCCAACAAGTGAACAATATTTAATGAAGTTGTCTTTATAATCGTGTGATTTTGAACTATATCTGCAAAGGCATTGGTGATTGAACAGACCTAAAAAGTGCTTGTGCAAGTTTTAAAATGTACCTAGCCGAGGATTTTTTTTTTTGTAATTAACTAACTGTATGTATTTTAAAAATCAACTTTTACTTTTTGAAAAGAATTTTAAGGGTCTAGCATCTCTTTTCAAAGCAACAGAAATAATTTTAAAACAATTACAAAAAAAGAAAAAAAAGGCAACATATCTTGCATAAATGTTAATATAGTATCTTAGGAAATAAATCTCTTACATCTCTATTATTATTGAGAATTATATAAAGCGTGAATGTTGTTGGATGCTTGAGTAACGGTATAAAAGTAGATCAAGAAGCAATGCAGTCTCTAACCTTCAAATTTATATATTTATTGAAACATTTGTAGTGTAAAACAATGGTTAAAACATTCCATCTTTTGTCTTATTACCTGGTAATGATTTTATTTTGTATCCCAACATTCTTCTCTGGATTGCTAATGGTGTTCACGTTTTATCAATGCAAAAGAAAACGGGTACGGAAAAAGATACAGGAAAGGGATATAAACACATAAAAAGGGAATAAACACAGTATGACTTTTACAATAAAAAGAACAACACGGTTCTACCCTTTACATTGCTGCCACTGGACAAAGAACAAAGAGGTAATGCTTGCCTTTTGGTGAGCGGGGTGGCGGGGAGTTGTCACTGCTCATTCCCTCGACTTGGGTTTCATTCTCTCAGAACTCATCAGGAGAGAGTGTGAAATGCACACCGGAATTTTCTAAAAGAGGAAACCAAACTAATACTTTCTTCCATATTTAATCAAATGTACCTAAAAGTTGAATGGAGGTTTTCCTTTAAGGTGGGGATGTCAGGGACGTGCGGAAAGGTCCGGGTTTTTTTTTGCATCTTTTATATCAAAACTTTTTTTGTTCAAAAGAAATCAAATATTGCTTCAGTACAAACATATTACATTTCTTCACATAGTGACCTCAACAGTTCTTTAATATCTGTCAATGTCCTGAAATTTAATGACAACTTTGTCTCTTTATTTAAAAAGTTTTGTCATCTAATGCTGCTATGCTCATGACAGATATTCAACAACTTTTAATATTACCATGTAAAGATTTTTTTTTATCACCGCGTCTTACTACCGGTTCAGGCTATACACAATGAAGAAAATTAAACTCTATGTTTGTACTGAAGCGATTGTTGATTTATTTTGGGCAAAAAAAATCACTTTGCTTTAAAAACTGCAAAAACACTGACCTTTTCTCACATTTCCTACATCCCTCCACCTTAAGAGATATTACATTATAATATAATTTCAAATGGACCCCTGAACTATCATCAAACCTACGGGTAAATAAGTGTGGGAAAAGTTTTCGAGTTGCTTTCTACTTTTCAATTCAAAGCAATTATGTAAATCTGACTTATCACCACTAAGAGGTTTTAGGAATTATAGCTTGGTATGATATTAATGATAACAGTAGTTGATTTTTTTTTTTTAGTGTTGAAGTGCAAGAAATATTTCACTCGTAGATCTGAAATCAAGCTTTTGTTCATGATTCATAACACTACTCATCTACTGTCGGGAAAGTGGCACACCATATTGTCAACACTTATACTAATATTAATTAGTGCTATAATACTATATTTTAAATTTTATTATGATGTACACTCCGTTTATCCTGAAAGTTATTGGTCTTACCTTGACAGACTCTACTACAGCCCTATCTTATAAGCTATGCCACAGTGGAGTAATATAAGGTAATGGAGGTAAGCACTTTTTTTTTTTTTCTTTGACCACTATAAAGCTTTGTTAATAAAAAATGTTAAAGACCTAAATACACATTAATGTTTGATTCTTGTCATATTGTGCTATTATGTACAGTGCAAATCAATGTTTACATGAAAGAAAATATGCATTAATTAAATTATATTATGTGATAGGTATAAGGTATATGATTCATCAATTTAAGCTTAAAATGTATTATGTTAAACATTTTTGCAGTAAAACACTTTGTTAATTATATTTGGTGTCTAAAGCTTATATAAATATGTGCAATAAACTATTTTTTATCCTAACATTAAAAAATATTCAAACAGAAATAGAGCATATAACTCAGTTTGACTTCATGCACCCTTACATATTTATATAATATTCAAAGGGATCAAGGTCTCTATAGAGTTTAATTTACCATATATTCACACTTTTAGTTTTAAAGTTGATTATAATAATTGTTCTTCTACAATTCCTCCACACCACTTCCTTTAAATATTGAGTGCTATACCAAAATTATGTTTAAAAAAATATATTAATATTACAACAAAATTTTATTCTCACATTGTTTCAACCAAAGCAAATTATCTTATTGGCTCGAATATAATACAGCCTGCATATATTACAACCCTAATATGCTAAAGGTGTTCTAAAAGAAAAAGTTTCAAATACACCACAAGGTAAAAACTTGATAAATTTGACAGTTTAATTAGGTTCTCTGAATGCTTGTCTTGATTTGCAGGCACTCCTAAATTTTTTTAAAAACAACATATATTCTTCCAGCTACCAACACTGACCCAATGAATTAACAGTACAGTTAACATTAACATTTTTTAGAAATACTCCTCCTCTCCCCCTCCTGTGTGACCCTGAGTTTATTATTAGACACACTTGAGTGTGATAGTTCTTGCACTCATGCTGGTTTTGTGCTTTGTTTGTGACTTTGAGTTTATTATTAGATGCACACATGAGTACTGATTCCTGATGACCGGCCAGTACAGTTACATTATGCTACAAAATATACTTCTGTAGGAATCTGGTGGTTTTTCAGTGAAACATCTTGCACTATATTCGATCCAATATGGTACATTGGTATAAGCTTATCAAACTCACCGAATGTATTCATTGTGCCATATAAAATATTATTTGAATGTTTATTTATCTTGTACATAATAACATCCTCTTTACAATACATTTTGGGGAAGGGACAGATACAAAATTAATTTAAAATACTAATTGAATAAGCTATCTGTATGCATTAAAGGAAAGAGGGATAGGAGCAAATAAAAGGGGGGGAAAAAATTATTTTTTTTGCAGTGAAAAGAATAACACAATTTATGTAATGGCAGTCTCTTAGAGAAAAAACAATTTTCACATAATCCCTTGACCTAGGTCTCATTATTTCAAAACTCATCGGGAGGAAGTGTGAAACACACATCACGACTTGCTAAGAGTTATATCTTGTGAATGTTTTCAGTTATTATTTTCTCTCATTTTTTGACATTTTCAACATGTATTAATTTTTTGGAAAGCATGCAGCCCAAAAATTAAAAAGAGGTTCACCTTAAAGACCTATATTTTAGTAAATATTTCGGATGTTTGGGTAAAACATCATTTTTATACATAAAGAAAATTTTATAAATTTTAAATAAAATTAGTATTTTTTATTTTTATTTATTATATAACCACTTTGTTGTCATTCAGGCTATTATCTTTTTTTTTTTAACTTAAATAGATATAACGCAGACTGTGTGAATGCTTTGTACAGAGTAAAAAGAGTTTTTGAATATTTGATATGTATATACATTTTGTTGTTGGTTGTATGTAATTTGTGTGAGAGCTGCTAGCTATGTGAATGCACATTATGTGATCAAAACTGTAATTTATAATGCTGCTATGTCGACAGAGGTTGTATTAACATACCCATTTTTTGTAATTATATTGATTGTGTTCCGTTTTTCAATAATTCTTTTTAGCTTAAGTTCGAGTTCTAATTTAAGGGGGAAAGTACACAAAGGAAAAATACAAAAATGCT
The DNA here is from genome assembly GCA_902151455.1 of Timema bartmani. Classification (NCBI taxonomy): domain Eukaryota; kingdom Metazoa; phylum Arthropoda; class Insecta; order Phasmatodea; family Timematidae; genus Timema; species Timema bartmani. The sequence continues at coordinate 268,345 of CABFWB010000105.1, read as the reverse complement.
CACAACATTTGCCGGTTGAAGGATTAATAACCACCACCATGTTATGATGTAAAAATAAAACCTTAAATCAGTTTTATGGACTTATGTTTGTTTAACATAACTATCACAGATACTACTATGATCTATATTAGCTTGAGTTTTATCCTCAATATTTTGTACTAAAATTCCTTTTGTTTCTTTAAAATATTGTGTAACATCCTTTGTAAGCAAATCACTTGTACATTTTTAAACTAAAGTAGAGTCTCTTTATTCGAGGTGTATGAGACTGGGACCACCTCGGATTTCTAAAAACTCGAACTATAAACTATAACATGGGAAAAATTAACAGAGAAGGACCCGCTTCGGTGGCTGCATGTCCTAACACGCTACTTTCGCACTAGACCAGACTGCCAAATACAAGGAGATCGGGGTCAGGTGTATCGAGGGTGGTTTTTCCTAAATTGTGTATAACTTTAATGGGTAGTAAGACATGGTGCTAAGAAAAAACAACAGAGAAGGATGAGTTGAAAAAACTTATAAAACAGCAACTAAACAATGTCTGTAGAATAGAAATAGACTCGGTACATAAATCATACACATTCAACCTGGATGGCAATATATCAACATTATTGAAGTTGTAACATACTGTTCTATTTTGACACCCAAAGGGAAGAAAGGAAAGATCAACTAACTATCAGAAATATATTATTAACATACCCCTCTACATGTCACAATATGCAAATATATTTCAAACATTTTGTTTATCTCTCCATTAGCTCAGATTTTACAGGACCTCGAGCTTTGAGACTCTACTGTACTCTGGTGTTTTAGGAAAGAAAAAGCATTGCTTGTTTCTTCAGTTATATTCTGTGAATGTACACAACTTGCTCCTATTTTATCTCACCGTTTGAAGACATTTTAAACTTGTATTCATTTTGGTTAAAAATGTAAACATGAAATTATTTTTTTTAAATGTTGCCTGACAATTTTGTAAATAGTAGTTTATGTAGCTCATTATTTACAACAACTCCTATTTCATATCCATTTTGAGATTTACAGCTGACCATAAAATCATATCCAATGTAAGTAGAAGTCATTTTGGTTTTATTGATCAGTTGAATTGTAAAGAGTGTTGTTTGTGTGCTCTTAAAATATAAACTATTTTAAGATTATTACTTGCTTCTACTGCTTATTTGTATGTAGTGAGCTAATGAATGAGTTCTTGTGTTTGTATGAAAGATTTTTTTTCTTCCATTTTATCGATTTTATCTTTGTTTTATATTAGAATATTTTCGTGCAAGTCATGTGTTTGAAATTACAATAACTATATTAAAATTTTGTTAATTTGGTTTTAATCCCTTTCCATGTCTTAATCCTTCCAAGTAAAAAGGAATAAAGGAGCCTATCAACTGGAATAAATATAAATATTTAATTTAATTGAAAGATGTATTCAATGACACCTTTATCTGTAATCAAAGTTTATTTCTATCTTCATGTATCACCAACTCTGTACAATTTATTCTTGAATTCTCACGTTTTATCACATACCTAAAACTATAAGTGGAAAATGACCATTAGCATGAAATGATTCCCAGATAGCTCAGTCTTAGGTATGATACCTGTGTTCAGGTTTCATTAATCAACAATTTTTAATCAAACTTAATATATATAGTGGGAGACGGAGATATTTTACTAAACGGACCTGACCACAGGCTGGAAACAGTTCATGATGATGATGATGATGATAGGGTCTTCGGCTAAAGAAAAAAAAATCGACTATAAACGCTGCTAGTTACTGTCAAGTGAACTTTTGTTTTGAAAGTTTTAAAATTCCATCTTCCCATTTTGCTCACAGTATGAAAGTCCTATTACTAAATAAGTTTGTCAAGGTTAAACAGTAAAGATCACCATTGCAGCTATTAACATTTGTTTTGAAATAACCTGATGGTGTTCTCAAAAGTACAAAACACACAACATGTTATCACATTATGGCTTAAAGGTAGTGTTTGGAAAGCATGCAGACAAGAAAACCAACTTGAAAGGGGCTGGAGCCTTTCTTTGTTCCTATTAATGCTGGTTTGACGGATGGACCCCATTATTCTGGTTAGTAACTTTCTCCTAATTGAAGTTTAAACTCCTAACTCCTTTACCTATGACCCCCTTCTGTTTTTAACATGTACATCCATTGCAAGAGGAAGTTGTCTACTCATAGATCACATTGTCCACTATCTACAATACAATTTTCACAGGAAGAATACTCACACAAGTTTATTCCTTCAAAAATACTACTAAAGATTTTTTGTGGCAGCATATCTAGGGATGTGGTATCGAAAAAAAAGTATCGATACTGTACTCATTAAAAGTATTAGAAGAAAAATATCAATACAATACAAGTATCGGTATTGACATTTTAATCTGGAAAAATATTTTTTTTATCAGGTAACAATAGTAATTTAAACTTTTGCATCATAATTGTATTTTCATATTTATTTAAACACCGAAAATTATGATTCAACCATATTATAGTATACGTAGGTCTACTGCGTCTATGTTAAGTTTTGGAACTTGGAAGATATGATAGATAGTATTTATAATGGATCTTATAAAAGCTTTTACCATACCAGCTTTCAAAACGTCTTTGGAAATGTAGTTGATGGAAATTTATTTAATAGTGAAATATGATTAATAATATATATTATTTCAATCTATTTGGTACCCTTTTATAACCATTAAAGTTTGTGAACTTTCCTTGCTTGGCCTATGAACCATAACACAAAAAATGACCTTCTTTCACCATCTTGAGAATATTAGTAAATCATTGTTGAACATACAAAAGGTGATATACTTACTTTATCCTGATTCTCTAAATTTTACAACCATAGTAAATTTGAAAATTATCTCTTAAGCATCCTCTCTAGAAAAACAAGATTCATTTCAAAGGGGTTTTAATATCTACTGTTTTATTGATTTGCCCTTTCAAAGTTAAATTAATATAAATTTTTTGTGTACCACGTCTTACACACTTACCACTCACTCAAGCTACACACTCAGTACACCCATTTGGGATTCAAATACTGTGAGTTCATTGATAAAGGAAGGAGTTGTAGACTGGTCACAACAACACATTCCCTGTCATTTGGCCAGGCTGTATTGATAAACAAGGATGAAAGAACAGCTATGCATTATTACAAGCTAAAAGATAGTGAATTCTAGAGTTGCTTCTTGCTTGTCATATAATGAGTGGGGATTGATAAATAGCGTCATTTGTTCTTTCTCCGCATTCCACTCTAGTAAACTTTAATAACAGCATAAGTAATGATATAAGTAAAACTATCAAGTAAAAAAAATACCAAAAGGAAAATATTGATATTAGTAAAGTATCAAGATACTTTTTCACATCCTTAAGCATACCTGAAAATAAAGTCACCACAGCTGATTATCAGTGTTCTACATTCCCATTGACTGAGGAGGAGTTTGGGAAGATGGAACAGTTGATTTAGTCTTTAGAGGTCTTGACAATCTTATACAAGTAAAAATCACTGTTCCCTTTCCATTTACTCCTTTTTTCAGTCATCCAGGGTTGTATATATAATCTAGATCAGCAATTCTTAACCAGGGACCCTAGAAAAAATAATTAAAATGTTATTTGCTTATTACTGAAGTCAATTATATTAAATTTTACATTTTGGAAGAAAGAATTCAATGATCGTAACTTCGTAAGCATGTAAGTACAGTAGACTTTTTATTTTCCAGGGTAATAGAAGGGAAGGGAAGCACGATTAATAGAAATCATGGATATTACAATTAATGATCCACATCTGTTTACCATAGCCAATCAAAATTTGCTGTCCTTTGTTTCTACTTATTTGTGTGAAAAGGGATTTTCCACAGTGGTAAATATTAAAACGACGCAGGGAAATCAACTCCGAATCGACTCCTGCCTGCGAATGGCATTAAGTAATACAATTGAAACCAAAAAAGACCAATTAGTGGAAAGTGTTCAACAGCAGAGAGGTTCCATTAAACACATTTAGGTAAATTAAAAAAAAAATGTATTGGTTTGTTTCTATAATCAGTAAATAAAGCCACTATTTTAGAATACATCTTGATGATTAATATGTTAGTAAAAACTAGGGGGCCGCGAAAATATTTTAGGATATTTAGGGGGTCGCAAGTAATAACTGGTCTATATTCAAAAGATAGCCAATCCCTCATTCAATCTGAACTGCCTATTATTCGTATACTGGGAGATTGATTGACTTTCATCAAACTATAAATATGGCACTAAGATCATATTTAGTTATTATATTTCGGAGTAGCACAGGTTTTTTTTTAGTTTTTTAAATGGTGACTTGATCATAAGGCACCCATCCTGGAGTTCTAGAATTACAAATGCTCGCAGGTAATTGTGTAGCTTTGACAGTCATGTTGTCATTAGAAAATTTAACATCTTCATCTGAAACCAACAAAGTGATAGTTTTAAAGTGCAAGATTTTGTATCTGCATTTAAGTGTTTGTATAAATTAGAACGTTCAACATCAGGGTTAATAGTTATTAACAACCTTCTAAAGTGTATAGTTTGGAAGGGTTAGTTACAGGAAATACACCTTCATAAGTGAGGAGAAAGGATGAATAAACCAACCGCAATGCACCTAGTTGGATTAAAATTGCAAATAGTTTGAAGTAGTGATGGGTTGCTTGTGAGTGAGAATTGTGAATTATTCATCCCTCCATAAAATTGATATTCGCCTCTCATAATATTATTAGCACAAATAAGCATAAAGATGTAATTTATATACCTAAGATAGATCAATGAATATAAATATTAAACCTGAACAATTTAAAAAATAAATTATCAAAATTGCACTACTTGAAACACAAAACTATGATCATATGCATACTAGTATGAAGTATGCATAAAAAAAAACATTAAAATTTTTGTTAAAAATGGGGTTGCGAGTAAGACACACAAATCGTGTGTTCAGCAGTAGGAGTTGAAGGGGCCATGACTCGCTCGCACTACTGACTCCACCAATAGTTCTGAGAGCAAGGAGTGAGCCAATTGGTGAAAGAAATGACTCATTTAAGGTGGGATGGAAGGGGACACAAGAAAAGCCCAGTGTTTTTGCAGTTTTTATGGCAAAACTTTTTTTTGGGCAAAATAAATAAAATATTGCTCCAGTACAAACATAGAGTTTAATTTTTTTCACATGTTGACATCAACAGTTTTTGAATATCTGTTATGAGCATGGTGTCATTATTTAACAAACTTTTTAAATTAGGAGAAAAAGTTCTCACTAAAGTATCCTTGTCAGATATTCAAGAAATTTTGAGATCACCATGTTAAGAAAATTAAATTCTGTTTGTACTGGAGCAACATCTTATTTATTTTGGACAAAACAATGTTTTGCCATAAGCACTGCAAAAACACTGGCCTTTTCTCGTGTCCCCTTCCGTCCCACCTTAAATGAGCGAGTCCATGTGAGCTGTATCGATCCACAACTTGTTTACAGGTATGTTAAATAGTTTGAATGTGTTAACACTTGACTGGCTCACGGCCTCTCATTTACCTACCACACAAAAGATGTATGGTGTGTTAATGATTTCCTGTTGCAACACATAATCTTTGAATCAAATCTTTACATGCAAGATATGTTGATTAACCTACAGTGTTATGTGACTACAACATATGAAGTGAGATTTTCTGCCAGTTGTGTATGAGCAAGCAAAAGTTTCCCTGCATTGGAATTATTCATGTTGGTAGTAGGCTCCACAATTTTGTAACTGATAAAAGCTGGTTAGTAGGCTCCAAAATTTTGTAATTGCTAAAAGCTGGTAGTAGGCTCCACAATTTTGTAATGGAGTTCTGCCGACTACTCACGTTGTCTTTGCACTACATCTTACTAGCCGGCCAAGTGAGTCAGACTATCTGTTACTTCTCTTTCACCAAAACATGAGGAATATGATTCCAAGCCCAATATTCTGTATAACATCTCATGTCAGACAAATAGAAATGAGTTTATAAAATAATCTTATGAGATAGGTTTAATCAACTTTTTATCAACTCCCAATCTTCATTTTACCTAGGAATCACAAATCTGGATCTTATAAAATCGGTGTAAGAAGTTCACAAAACGGTAGGCCTATTATTTTTTCCTCTGAAATTATAATATTGTCAACTCTGATGAGCCAAATGTTAATGTAATTAATACCTCTTGGTGTGTTTTACTCTCTTATCACCGATAGTACATCTTAACAGAGTTGTCCGGTTTCCAAGACGCAAGGAATTAAAACTTAATGTTGGTTAATTTTTTATGATTATGTTGGTCTTTATAAACTAATAAATAGTAGGCCCATCATACTAGCTCTTAAAAATATCTCTGATTTAAAAATTTAAAAAAATGTATTAATGTGAATTTTTTTAAAAATACTTAAGCTTTGAATATTCTTGAGTATTCGAAGATTCAAGGAGGCCATTCATTCTTCATCAGGTAGGCTACTTAATGCCACAAATATTTTAATTTGACTTTTACATTTTATTTTAGTTTTAATTTTAAATTAATCACAGCTATTTTGAAAATAGTTCATTTATATTAGCTACCAAACAAATTCCAATATAAAATGATTTTATTTTTCTATCCCCAGCATAGTAAATATATTAAGCAACGTTAATTAAACTAAAATAAACATTATGTATAAGTATGATTTTGGTAGGAAGAACAGTAGAAGCTAGTTACAAAAGTTACTTAAACAGTTTTAATATATTTATACATCAAGTCATGTTATCTACCTACAGCTGTCAGTTTTGACATATTATCAATACCTGTAGAGTAACATAAATAATAAAGTAATATAAATGTTGGCCGCAAATAAATATGTTTGAATTTTCTCTAGACCTACTGTTCTTCTAACCAAAATCAGGGTTTGGGCTAATTTGAACAAGTCTGCCCATTTCAAATTCAAATTTATTTACAATTTGTACATCATGGTCACACCTAAAGTCTGTTCACCGTAGGAATTGTTTTCTGAAAGGCCTTTTTCCCTACCAGAAAGCTATTATATAGTAGGATATTGGTAGGAATAAAGACCTTTCAGAGAGTAATTCCTATCGTGAATGGAGTATATATTTATTTATGAATATGGTACTTAATTAAGTAATAACAATTAACAAATTATCAGAATGCTCACTTTATTTTATAAAAATTCACAGTCGAATACCCTTAAAGAAATAACTCTCTACGAACAATAACTGTATTATTTATAATGTCCTCAGATCAGATGAATCAAATGTAATATGTAATTAAAGTTACCTCTTGGTATGTTCTGTTTTCTTAATACCAGTAACAGATTTGTCCGGTTTTCGAGACACCAAAAAAACTAAATAGTACTGACAGAGAGAGAGAGCCATCTGTGAAATACTACAGAATAGTTTACTCAATTATATAAATAGACCCTGCCTACGATTTCTGCCTCAGAAACAGGACAAATCTGCTAAGAAGTACTAGGAAAGTAAAACATATCAAGAGGTATTGCAAAATGGAAATACACATACAGCAAATATATTGCCTCTCATATATTTATTTCCATAAAAGCTTCAGAAATTAAACCTATACCTCTTGGTGTGTTATGTTTTCTTAATACCAGTAACAGATTTGTCCGGTTTCCTAGACACCAAAAACTAAATAGTACTGACAAACAGAGCCATCTGTGAAACAAGCTATATACTACAGAATAGTTAATCAATATAAAAATAGATGTCCCTACTACTTACTAGTTTGTGAAATTCTTGCCTCAGAAACAGGACAAATCTGCTAAGAAGTACTAGGAAAGTAAAACATACCAAGAGGTATTGCAAAATCGAAATACCCATACAGCAAAAATATTGTCTCTCATATATTTATTTCCATAAAAGCTTCAGAAATTTTTTTTTTTTTATCTCTGATAAAAATAAAACTACCTAAATACAAAGTACTTTTCCATATTTTTTTTTATTATTGATTGCAAATAAATTCATAAAGCTTAGAGCCTATACTTTTATACTTACGTTGATTACTTAAATTTTGTTTTTGGAATTCAAATCTCAACTATAGTAAAATTACACTCACCAAACGGATTTTTAGATGGCAATACCAAATTTGTTCTATGCATAATTAGCTCAGTAACTACACTTTACAAATTTAAAACTAGGTTCTAACATTTGAAATAAAACCACAAGTTAGACGTGTAATTCACAAACTAATAGCTCAAATTGAACTTTTCATCTAGCTAAACTAATCGAACTAGTTGACTTCCTTGATGGGAATTAGTTCAAATTGTAATAATTGCGTAAATGAATCCTACCACAGGCTCGAATTTGTGTGTATTGTTTTGGAAGATATTTCAGAACAGTAATGGTTTTTAAATTTGAAAACTTTATGTACATTTTATAATAATTAATGAGTAATGACACTAAGGATAGTTTTATCTAGGGTAGAACGTTGGTATGTTGAGTAGAAGGTCCTAGATTTGAGGCTCTGCGACTGAAGACTGCCATTCCCGTCAACACAATACCGAAAAGTGTATTCAAGAACCGTTTACTCTCGGCCTCTTTCCTAAAATTTACTAGCTTGGTAAAAACTTTACCTTCATCATCCATGCTCGAGATCGAAAGTTTGTATTTATTGGATACGAAAGCAGGGGAAAGGATAGTAGAGTCAGTTAGACTTGGAAGTGTATTCCTAAGCACCAAAAGCCAATTTCATATTAAGCACCTATAAACATAGTTCATTGATAAAAACTGTATCTATTATTTTTTTCTTTGTCGTGCATTTTCTTTAAGGGTATTTACGACACGCAATTAAGTTAAAGTATTCACTCAAGATTTTAATTTATATGTTTAATAAGTGAGTTTTCAACAATAAGAGTAGCTAATAGTAAACTTTCAAGCATTAACCTTGGGCTTAAGAAGAGTAGATAATAAGAAACTCTCAAGCATTAGGCCCGCCGCACATTGGACGCAGGGCAGGCGCAGCAAAGGCAGAGACAGATTTGGATTCCGACTCAGACTCTGAATTAAATAATTTAATTTCACTCTACTCTCTTAGTAAAAAGGGAAAAAGATTAAAATTGTAATTTACTTTATGCGCAGTGTCTAGTAACATATAATTCTTCTAATGGGTTGTACACACTACTGTAGATTAACTTCACTAAGTACAAAAATCTTGAATATTACACTTAACATTCGATTAATTCAGTTCAATAACAATCTTTTCCCATAGTTCATCTTTCAGCTTCGTCCTCATGTAGTCTGGATTGCTTGTTTCATATAATACTGGATGGTCTTGAACTAATTGAATAAGATGTTCCATCACAATACACAAAAACTATGTGACAGAGGCGCAGAGGACACAGGAAAACTGTACGTCTACTACAACCAGAGAGAGGCGTGAAAGAGTTGTCCCTACACTGCGCCTGCCCTCTGTCCAATGGGCGGTAACCCATAAGAACACGTGTATTACAAATTTTCCTCTTCCTCGCCTGCCCCTCTGCTGCGCCTGCCCTGCGTCCAATGTGCGGCGGGCTTTAGCCTTGGGCTTAAGAAGATTAGCTAGTTGTAAACGCTCAAGCATTAGTCTTGGGCTTAAGAAGAGATAGGTTTTTACCTGGATAACAGTTCAAAAATCACATGTTTAAGTTTTGGGTTGCCAACACTTGTAAAGCATCACTGTGTTGTTATTAATGTTAAGTTTTTTTAATTACATGTTAACCTAAGTTTTCTCCCACTATTAAATAACGTTTAATAATTTCCTTTTACCCAATCCAAAACAATATTTTAAACATAATTAAAAGTACTTATTTATTCTTCGTTTTGGAATGTTATCTATAATGTGTAATATAGTTAATACATTAATACCTTTTAATACAGGCATCGTATTTACTTGGAAAAGAGAAAATACTTGTTTTTTTTTTATATGTAGTAAATTATTTTATGATTATCTTATCATATTTCGAAATATTTAACTTAATAAAATATTTTTATCCACTGCGTGGGTATATCATTGTAAATAACTTGTTTGCGTCATGTTCAATTACATGGTTTAAATTCGTTGGTCGCCATTTTGAAGCAATATTCGTTAGACCTTTTGTGAAAGTGATGTGAATAATAATCTTTTTAGGGAGAAAAAACGACAAATAAGCTTTTTGCCCGACCTCAAATAAATACAGATAATATTGGCCTAAATTACTGTGGTCAAGTATCACATTCATACATTACCATGTTTTCATTACAGTTATCCAAAATGAAAGATGTCAGCTGTTGGCGTAGCGATACATTAGGGACTATTTCTAGTAGCTTTTTGACCTAATTGGAAACTCTCAAGCATTAGCTTTGGTTTTAAGAAGAGTAACTAATAGGAAACTCTTAAGTATTAGTCTTGAACTTAATAAGAGTAGCTAATAGGAAACTCTCAAGCATTAAGGTAGGATTCCCTCGGCGCGTCTCGCATCTGCGACCAGCGACCGGAGTGTGCGTCCAACTTCTCTATATTGAGTCTGCATCCACACTGCACCACCAGCAAATGTGTGTTTTAGTAGCGCTGTATCTAGTTTTGTGTTTAATTGATCTGGTTTTGAAACTGGTCCAAGATTTCTCCATAGAAGAGAACGAAAATTTAATGGAAGAGGTGGAAAAGCATTCCTCAATTGTTGACATATCTTCGCCAGTGTACAGGTACCAACATGAGAAGAACAACACTTGGAAAGAGATATCAGGAATAGTACGGACCATTATATAAAGCGCAATTGAAAAACTCTGATAATTGAGTAACGATATGTACTACACATAAAATTACCCACGACTGGTGACCAACGACACGCTTCTAGGGAAACACTGTACCCCACGTCTGCGACTCACCATCCAACGTCTGCGGTCGCAGACGCGAGCTGCGCCGAGGGAATCTTACCTTTACTCGTGAGATTAAGAAGATTAGCTAATAAAAAACTCTCAAGTATTAGCCTTGGGCATAAAAGAGTAGCTAAGGCCTTCGCTTTGGGAGATTATGTAAAAACTACTCCACGCTTGCTGCGGTACTGCACTCTGTCACTTATATAACTATGCAGGCTGAATTTATATTTTATTATAACTTATCACGCATCATTAGGAAAATCATCCAGAGTACATCCACTCGAGATTTGAACCTTGAACTTCCTGTCACTACAGATCCAGTCAATCGTGAAACTGACATCTTAGATTGTGAGACCAGCTGTTCGATAGATTCAATGGTTTATCTTGTTTTACATTACCATATGTCTGATCCTCTCAGAGCAAACGGATACCATTTAAAGCCAGTAGGACCAAATTATACACTGAAACTCGCAATACTTTTACCTTTAGTGATGTGTTTGCCAGAGCAAGAGAGTGCTATTGGTTCAGCCAAGCACGGGAGGAGGGGCTTTGTGTGCGCTGTCTAGTAGTAGTAAAAGGCTGCGCAGGCGCAGTGGGTAAAGTAACATCACAGTTACGGAGCAAATGTTGGCGGCACACGGCGCAAGTGGCATGGGTGGTCTAGGAGCAATATTCATATTGTACATTTACTGTGACTAATGTATATTTGTTCCCACTCTTAAGTTCAAGAGAGAATATATTTCTGTAGCAGGAAATGGAATGGTGATCGATTTTTGCCAAGTAGTTGTCAGGAAGAACAGGTAAGTGGGAGGGGAATTACCGGTGTACTCCATAGCTTTACTCCGCTTTGATGGGGGTCTTAAAGTGGCAAAGGACGTTAGACAGTCAGACGTTCAGTAAGACATGAAGTCATAATGACCCAAACGTGTTTCGGAGATCACAAGATGATGATAATAATAATAATAATACTTAGTACCACGTCTTACTACCCATTCGGGTTATACGCTTAAGTACTAATTACTCTAATGGATTAGAAATTGGGAAGGTTGAATATAGAGCAAGTGAACCCGCATTTGCATGGAGGGAGAGTGGAAAACCATTTAGGACAAACCCCTCCCAGTACACCCGAATGAGATTCGAACCTCGATCTCCCCGTCATCGGCAGTCTATCTCAACACGAAACCAGCGCGTTAGCTAACTACGCCACCAGAGATCACCAGCTAACGCGTCATTCACTTGTGTAAATATCCAAGATGGAATGGAACTTACCAGGAGCTAGGTCTCTCACACGAATTAATTTTAATATTAATTTTTATTGTATTCTAAACGAGTTGACAAGGTTACATTTTGTTTACTATATACTATATATATATATATATATATATAAAATTAGTTTTATTTTATATTTTTTCCGTGTGGATGCTTGTCTATTTATAAAATTAAAATTCACTCATATTTTGTTATTTAGGTTTGATAGATTAAGTTGCCATTAGCTGCTGAATTAGTAGTAACATATAATAAAATGTTAACCTTTCCTGGCATTAAAAAAAGTGAATCCAACGCGGATGTGAAATAAACTAAACTGTTATAAAATCCCGTAATTTAATATATTTATATATAACCGCTGTACATTTTATACTAAAATAGACCTATAAAGTTGGCATCACCCAATAAGGCGGAATATAAGGGTGCGCGAAAAAAGGCAAGTGTTTTTGCAGTTTTTATTGAAACATATTTTTTTGGCCAAAATAAATAAAATATTGCTTCTGTACAAACATAGAATTTAATTTTCTTAACATAGTGATATCAACAGTTGTTGAATATCTATCATGATCATGTCGGAGTTATCTAACAAACTTTTTAAATGAAGAGAAAAAGTTGTCATTAAATTCCAGGACACTCTTGAAAGGTATTTAAAAAAATGTTGAGGTCACCACGCGAAGAAAATTAAATTATATGTTCGTACTGAAGCAACATTTTATATTTAATTTTGTCCAAAAATATATTTTGCCATAAAAACTACAAACACACTTGCCTTTTTCTCGCAATCCCTTCCATTCCACCTTAAAGCACAAAATAAGAGAATTAATTTTTTTTTATATAGTTTGGTGAGGGGTATATAGGTTTAATTCTTTGATAATAAATGAAAAATTAGTGTTCAAATTAAAGTTATATCTTGCTGTATTTCTAATGCAATCTATTCCTTAGCAAGCAGTCAAATTATATGCGAAGTGCAACAAACTTTAACTTTAGTCTGATATAAATATTATTTCATCTTTTCATTTATTTCAAAGTATTAAATCTCATGCTCTGGTTACCAAATATATAATTAATTACAGATTTATAAAAATGGTTGTAATCAACTACTAGGAATATTAATGGAACAGGTTTATTAAAAAAATATAACATCAATAACTTAACACACACATTAAAAAATGCAGATAAAATATTTTATTTTTATTTTGAAAACTTGAAATAACTATACATAGTATTTCATATTTCTGTACAATGTGGAATGTTTATGTAACCACCATATTTTAAACTGTTACAAGGAGACTTAAAATAATGGTTTCAATAAAATGATTTTATTTTTTATTTTGAGAAACAACTTAGCACAAGGTTATTAATGATTTCAATCTCTGAGGAATAGTTTAAAGAAGGTAAATGAGAGGAAATACAAGGGCCTTCTTTTAAAAAGGCTGAAAATAAACACGTGTAATATAACAATTCATATTAAACCCCGACCTTGTAGTTGAGTCAAGCAAAATATCCGTGCTGCCCACTATACCAACCAAGTTTCTCTTAATAAAACGAGGAATAATTTAACAAAAAACAATGAGCAGTATTTTTTTGCATCTTATTTTTTCAGTTTTAAAGAATCTTACAACCAATCAGCTCGTTCTAGCTTATGTTAGTAACATTTGACTAAATCGCTCAGTGACTGATTCGGAAAGCAGATAGAAAGATACTTCAACTATTGAACGTTCTAATCAATAGTTTACACTTTTATAAACACAGAATCTGTATAAGTATGATATTAGGAAATACATTGTAGTATTTCTAACAGTAAAAAAAAAAGTATAGGAACTTTCAACACGTCTTGAAAATAAACTGCCCTAATCTTCTCGATACAATTCTCACAAAATCTCCCCTCTCCCGTTTTCCCGGCAGAGCTGGCGTGGGAGTATGTGTACTCCTGACTCAACCCTAAGGCCGGGGCTCAATCCCGAAAAGGTGTACCATTGGTGTTTTTTCTATCATATTAATGGTTTCCCATCCCCTCTCCAGGCGAATATGGATGGCTTTTTTAAATTCGCATTACTAGTTCAATTGTATGTTATTAGCTATTTTATGTTAACAATAGCGTGCTTGAAAAATAGGCCATTTGAGTTTTTTTTTGTGTGATAGCATGGCTCTTTTTTTATTCTTTCTTTTAATGACTATCAAGAGAATCAGCCTTGGGGATTAAATTATATAGAAGGAATGTAATTAAATGCGCCAGCATTCACCCAAAGAGATTATGAGAATCTCCAACGAAGAAGGAAACCCTCTCCTTCCTTAAGAGTCAGAACCAGGTGTGCCAACCGTGAGGCCAAAGCTGGCGCTTCAGGTATCTTACTTTACAGAAAATGTTTTATTGATGAAAGATGACAAAGCTCTAACTTTATCTTGTCAATGACCGCCATGTCTTTATAGGCCTAGTGGGCAAGGGAGTTTCTACTGTACATTCGATTACAAACGTTAAATAAATCAGAGAGTTTCTCGATAACCATAGTTCACATAGATATTACTTTGATTTCAATGACATTTTAAACATTATAATACAATATATTTTGATAATAAATAACACGTGTAAGTTTTCTTAAGTTTTTTCTGTAATAATGGCTCAGAACCATTTTACTAGCTATCATAATTTCGAAATGTTGGCAGAATACTCGGTAAAAATTCAAAAGTTGTCACAAAATAGAGAACTGTGTTATTTTTATAATACAAGTCACACTTCAAACCATTCACATCCTGACGACTAACCTACTAATCTTACACTTATTGGGCAAATTTTATTGCTATTAGATGTCTTGAAGTTTTTGGAAAAAAAAAGAAAAAAAAGAGGTAAATCTAGTCTTAATGAGCTAGTTTCTCACTTGTTTACATTTTAAATTTGATTATAAATATTCACTAAATATAGGATCACGTAAACAAAGCTTTATGAGTCTTGAAATTAATTCTAGCTAAATATAATAAAAAAATAGAGGTACATGGAAATTTGGCGTTTTACACAGGTTTGTCTTTTTTTATGTTTGAATAAAACCAACTTAAAAAAAGTAATTTTGTCTAGTATGTATAAAATGCACGCCTTTTATTTTGTTGAAGATATAATAGTCAGGAGATTGACCACAGAACATTTAGAGATAATTGAAGATGGTTTTAGTGGCTTTGAAGTTTCAGATATGCCATTTACAGAAGAAATACTACAGTGCGAAGATACGACTACTTGCAAGTTTAAGTTGAACCATAAGTCGCGCACCATGGAAATGAATGCTTTTAAAGTACACCACCATCATATCAACTAAATAACTAATTTGTCCTTGAATAACTTTTCGACCATTGTGGCTTACTGAAATTTATTTATTTTTTATTTATCTGAACCGACTGATTATATCAGCACACGAGAATTTCTATTAGCGAGAGTGAAAGGACCTACCAATTTTGCTGGGAAAGGTAGCTAAAGGATTATTGTCGGCTGGGTTTGAACCCACGGACATCGGGTTCTGAGGCAAGTACTTTACCACAATGTCACCCAGGTTTACCTTATTTAAATACATTTTTTAAATTATAGCACCACGTCTTACTAACCGTTCGGGTTATACGCTTAAGTACTAATTACGCTAATTGTTTAGGAACCGGGAAGGTTGAATTTAGAGGAAGTGAACCCACATTTGTGTGGAGGGAGAGTGAAGACCCATTTAGGACACCCCCCCTCAATTCACCCGACCGAGATTTGAAACTCGATCTCCCCGTCCTCGGCAGTCTTGTCTATTGCGAGAGCTAGCTAACTACGCCACCGAGGAGGGTACTATCGAAATAAAAATGTTTATATTACTAATAGGCTATATTAATTTTTATTTATATTTGTTCACCCAACTCATGGTTTTACCTGTATATAGAATTGCCGCTTCATCAAATACTTAACCAAACCAAATTTACTACATTTTAAGACGTTAATATCGCAATAGTCTAGACTATCGATGACGAGAAGATCGGGGTTCGAATCACGGTCGGATTTATTGAGGGTGGTTTTACCCAAATGGTTTTACACTCTCCCTCCACACAAATGAGGGTACATTTACTCTAAATTCAACTTCCAACACATTAGCGTAGCTCGTACATAGGCGTATAGCTCGAGCAGGTGGTGAGGCGGGGTGACAAATAAAAAACTACTTTTTTCTTGACTGAATTTGTTTGTGATCATTTACAAGTTGTTTCATCAGTAACTGTTAAAATGGTCTAAGTTACCATGAATGGACTCTATTTAAATGCAATAGAATGAAGAAACGCCCCTCCCTACTACTGTTCTTTCTACGTGCTGTGTCATTTTACTGCCGGGGAAATAAAAACAAATCTTTCAATACCACGGGAGGGAATGGTTTAAAATTTAATC
Organism: Timema bartmani; assembly: GCA_902151455.1. Classification (NCBI taxonomy): domain Eukaryota; kingdom Metazoa; phylum Arthropoda; class Insecta; order Phasmatodea; family Timematidae; genus Timema; species Timema bartmani. Next base: position 251,825 of record CABFWB010000105.1, on the reverse strand, counting down.
ATTATTTCCGATTCTGTGTTCGTTTTATTTTGTTCGCGTGGCATCAACAAAATTAATTATGACACTCGACTTAATTTATGTGTGAATAGCAAGTAGAGTCCATTCTTTTGGTAATTTTTAATTGCCAACGAAATATATATCAAAGAGAAAATTCCAACTGTTGGGAACATTAAAAAAGCTTACTTTAATTTCACATGCTAGTGTAATTGCCAGAGACCTAAATGTGACGATTTTGTGAACTCGTAAATCTGAAAAGAAAAAAAGCTGAACTGAGCCAAAAATTAAAAAAATGTCTTATGTAAGCCTTCAGAAGCTGCGTGCTTTTTAAATTTTTAAATTCTTGAATAAATATTTCAGCAAAGAGACGAAACTTGATTAGTGTAACATGTTTCTGAATTGTCGTTTTGAGAACAAATAGATATCAAAGTAATAGAGAACTACTAATTAATTATGTCAGAGTATTGATAGAATAACTCCCCAGTTTCCCTTTAACTAATTTTCTATTACTATTTTAATATGTAATATAAAGTATATGTATATTATTTGGCTAAGAATTTTGACATAAACTTGTAATTTGGCAAACGAAATATGTCTCAACATATTTATTTGGATTCAAAACCAAGCAATAGTTAGTTTTTTCTTAAAAAATTTTCAGACACTTCACTGTGTGTAATAAACAAAGCTTTAAACAAAAATAGCAATTCACTTTTAAAACTTCTGTGTAAATATTTGCAAAATCTTTCTCAGTATACTTTACAATTACTGCTGGTATGCCAATCGGCTGATTAGACAATTTGGTCAAGTGGGTTAATGTTTATAGAAAAAAGGCCATGCTTCTAATGTTTTTATAAATCACAACTAACAAAGCGTACTTTCAAAAACTCAAATTAATATTGATGAATTAGGGGATAGCCATACTTGCGACCTGGTAAACACGATATAAACGCTAAGACGTCAAGCCATGTTATCTATAAGTTATAAGTTGATCCAAAGTCGAGCACGTTTGCGAGTTAGGTCAATGTCACTATGTAGTAGTCGCTTCTAATCTAAAGTTAGACATAAATTGAATGTTATAAATTACTCCTGTTTCATATTATAATCAAATAGAAACATGTATGGGGCCTCCCTTTCTCAAGGAAAGTAACTTTTGTTTAAATTACACAGGTATTCCTGGGTTAACACTATTTACCGGTTGCATTAGTAAAAAGTGCTAAGTGACACATCACGCAAATAGCAACTCCTTTTTCTATATAATTAATGAGCCATCGAGGTAAAAAGTGATACAAAGCTCGCAAATACTGAGTATTAAAACAGTTACCAAAATTAGAGGTGTGCGAAGCTTCGAAATGTTGATATCAAAGTCGAAGCCCACATATCTTTAGCTTCAACTTCGACACCCACAATAACCTTCGCGTATTCGAAACATTTCTAAGGCGGAAGGAAACTTTGACATATAATGAAAAAATTAGAAATATATTACTATGACATACATAAATACATACATACATAAATACATACATACGTGCATACGTGCATACATGCATACGTGTATACATGCATACATACATGTATACATACGTGCATACATACGTGCATACATGCATGCATACATACATACATACATACATACATACATACATACATACATACATGCATACATACATGCATGCATACATACATACATGCATGCATACATACATACATGCATGCATACATACATACATGCATGCATACATACATACATGCATGCATACATACATACATGCATACATGCATACATGCATACATACATGCATACATGCATGCATACATACATGCATGCATACATACATACATGCATACATACATACATACATATATACATGCATACATACATACATACATGCATACATACATGCATACATACATGCATACATGCATACATGCTTACATACATGCATACATACATGCATACATGCATACATGCTTACATACATACATACATACATACATGCATACATACATGCATACATACATGCATACATACATGCATGCATACATACATACATACATACATATATACATGCATACATACATACATACATACATAACTACACCGTTCCCTTAAGGGGTAGGCAAGAAACTATGCATATAGCTAAAAAAAACATCAACTCTATACTTAATCCATCCTCTGTAACTTTCTCCACACTTCCCTATCCTTGCATACTTCCTTTGCTTCAACAACATCCATACACCGAGTCATACGTGCTCTTTCATCCTTAAAAAAATTAATGTTTCTCTTTTTCACACATTCATCTACAACATTTAGCCACGTCTTACATGGCTTACCCCTTCCTTTTGGTCCACACACTCTACCTTCATATATTTGCTTCGCCACTCGATCCACTCTCATCCTCTCAACATGCCCAAACCAACGTAGGACGCTTTTTTCACATTGACCTATTGGATTCCCTTTCAACCGCACTCCTTCAGCACCCATTCATTATTGACTCTTATCAATACGTGTTTTTCCACATACATTTCTTAGATATATCAGTCCAACCGCTTTCACCTTGTTCGTGTGTTTCTCCTGACAAACCCACACTTCACATCCATAAAACAATGTTGGCGTTAACACACTTTTATATACCGACTAGTGATTAAATTATATATTAAACGTTAGCAGAGATTAAATCTATTATATAAGCATTTTCTACATTCTATATTAATAATGAATAGTTTGTTTGTCTGGCATAAGCATTGCGCGCAGCGGTATGGAATTTTTTTTAAAATGCTCAAAATAATTCAAACGTATAAGAAAAGAAACTTGCCTGAACGTCACCTAAATAAAGATAATATTATTTTATATTTATGTATTATATATTTATGTATTATATATATATATATACTTATTATTGCTCTCCGTTCAAGCTATCCGCGTATTTACACTAATGGCGTAGGATATGGAAGATAGAATTAAGAAAAACCGTACCTACATTTTAGAAGAGTGAGAGTGGGAAGCCATTTATTTAAAAAAAACACCTCAGTAAATATGGCCAGGGTTACTACCCTAATCTCCCTTTCACCAGCAATAAAGTATAATGCTAGAGTGAAGCCCCAGCCAACGCGACCACAAATGCATTGTTAAATATTCCGGATTGCGGTTGAGAAACAGCAAGGAGTGAATAACGCCATAACGAAAAATATGTTAACTTAATTTCACTGTAAATCGCGATCTAAGTTGTCTGAAACAAATTTGTTCTCTATAGATTAAGTGCATTATAATAAATACGATGTTTAAGTAAAAAAAAAAAAGAATTTCTTAGAACAATGCTCCCTAAACTTTAACAAGTCACGTACTCCTTTGGGGTGCATGATATAACCAACGTACCCCTTTCAAGGTTTTTTTAAAATTATATAAATATCTGATGCTTGTAAAATATAAAAGTACGTTCCTAATTTTAACAAAGCTTTGATGGTAAATTAAACAAAAGCATGACAAAGGGAAACAAAGACATAGGATTATAAAATGACATGTCATCACGTCAAAATTTGTGTTAATTTGTTTATCAGACTTACTACCATGGAAAAAGTATTTCTTGATTAATAGCATTCATGGTTACATCGTGTAACCCCTGAAATCCTTAACGTACACTTAGGAGTACGCGTAGCACTATTGGGAGAACACTATTTATAATAATAGGTAATTGAGTCATATCTTACCCTTGACAGGTTCGAACACACTACTCTAAATGAAAAGGAAAATAATTGAAAAATATATCTACAAAACGCTATATAACTAACTAAACACATGCATCATTGCCTGTGAGAATAAATAAATTGTATGCCCCACATGGGTACTTATAGATGGTTATATAAATATCATGGGGAATAGGTGAACTCAGTGACTAGAAAATGTTGAGGAATAAACGAAGAAAATACCTTTTAAATGCAATTTGGTGCTTTCGTGATTTTGTTTGAGTTTAAAAAATAGTGTGACAGGTTATCACTGATAAACGTCATATTTATATAGGTTTAAAATAATTCGTAGATTAATTTTAGTTGAGTTAAAATTTGTTAAAATACACAATATATCACTCTGATATTCTAAAATACAATCAATTAAAATCAATCACCTTAATTCGCCAATTCCTTATTGAATATACCACATTTAATTTCATCTTGACGACCATATTTTAAAAACTACAACTACAGCCGATATAATATAAGAATAAAATCTTGGTGATGGTGTGTTTGTTTAAAATTTTATCCTCTACGAAATTATTCTCAATCACTCTCTAGATAATTTTTACTGTCAATATTGTTTCATTTGAGTGGAAAAAGGAAAAATGCATATACTATGTTGTGAGAAATCATTTGATATTTAATTAATTAAATTAACACACGCAAGTAACATCACTTCTATCAACACTGAAATTATACTTGACAGAGATATTTATTTTAAATTGTGAGCCCGTTTCAATTGTGGCTGCACGTGATTTGGTGTTAATTTTTTGGATTTCATCACAGCAATTATTTATGACATTTATTGTTTACTTTGACTACACTTGTGGTCAAATATTGCCACTACATACTCTAATGAAAAATGCGAAATTTTCATGATAGCAGAGAAGATGGGCTAGGACCACCATTTTTAGCCTTTTCCCTATCAAATATGTGTATTTGTGTGTGTATTCTTTTTTCGATTACTTTTGAAATGATCGATGGATTTAGACAAACTTGTAACATACATTATATGATAATATTATAATTACAACCCATTATGATTTATTCTAGTTTGAGTTTTTCTTTTTCTTATATAAGTGCCATTAAAAAAATGTTGAAGATGTTAAGAACCAAGATGTAGAACGTTTAGATAGATGGTATTTTCTTAAGATATTCTGATGGTCTGATTATATTCATTCAGATAAATGACATGCGAACAGGGATTTTATTCCTAGAATAGAACTAGGATAACTGAGAAGGTAGAGCGGTTGGTACTTAATCCGGAAGACCAAGCTTCAAATCTCTCTCTCTCTGGATGTTATATATCTCAATTAATATAACGTTAAGTTAATTTCGTAAAAGCTTGAATAATTGGTGTATTACTTAAAATTACTGACACATTGGTATAAATGATTTAAAATGTATTAAAAGTTTGTCAAAAATTATAGAAACATATGTAGAAAATTTGGTAAGCGCACTCTTTGAAGATATAATTAAACGAAGGTAACATTAAATTAATCTTTTGTTCCCCTGGCACAAGTTAATCGACCAAAAGAAGTTAAAAAATTAGCAAAATGATTAAAAATAATATTTTTTCTCATAAAATATCACAAGTTGATTTATTATCAAAAGCATAAAAGAGTTTTCAAAATATCTAAAATAAAAGTTTGACATTATAATTAATATAATCTGTAAAAAAAAATAAGGTCAACACTTTTAGGAATATAATCAATTTCATCTGAATTTGACAACATTTGTTAAACACGTAGTCCTCTTTTGGTGGGTCATTGATGTATGAACGTTTCCCTTGCGTCCTTCAAATTACTATACAATTACTATTTAGTTTGGTGGTAAAACGTGACATAGGCTACATCAACATTGGCATGCTACCAGTAAAAATATCACACTTTAAAACAAATGTTTGAGATCTGAGTACAAATCAGGTAAATATTTTTGGTTATAATTTTCATTGGATTTTAGCCAAATATTACATATCTAAATTAACTAACGCTATATTACCTTAAAATAACCTTACCTAACTTATCTTATATTTAACCAAACTAATCTAAATAATTTATATTTTGAAGATGATTTACCAACTGTAGATATATTAAGTCACAGTGATAGTTAAACAATAGGAAAAAGGCTCTCTAAAAGTTCGCATCCGCCATACTACTTGTTATTAAAGGGCTTCCTTTTTGGTCAAGTCGAAATGCAAACCTTCGTACACATCTATTTAAAAATATAATCCAATAAAACTAGAAGGGTAACTATTATTAAATATGTTTCGCAAATATCTACAAATTTTGAAAAATTAAATTTACTCTTCTTCATGAAACACACTATTCTACTTAAAACTCACTCTCCACAATTTGCCTGTATCATTAAACATAGTAAAAACATTGATATTGTTCGAATCATGTTTTTTTATAAAGTAAAAAAGTAAAAACAAACATCACGATCGCATTGTTGCTCGTTTTGAGATTCACATCAGATGCACCAACGAAGATCTTCAAGATTGTGTCCATCATAGAATAAATACTACCCTAAATTAACTCTTGACTGCTTAACCCATCACCACGGCTGATCAGTAGGCATTTCCAATTTGAGATATTAATTTTTCAATCATGGGTATGTGGTTGCTAAGCTTGAGGAGTGTGAGTGGCGTGTAGTGTACGACCATTGGCCTTAACAATGCCTAGAATTATATCTCAAATTTACAGCTACAAATGATAAAAATCAACCCAGATTCACGGTGAATTCAAAAGCAGTTAAATTCCAACCAATAAGATATACTCGGTGTTTTATCGCAGATATACATTCTATAATAACTTGTGTGGCTTCATCAAGAATCCATAATGATTTAAGTAATATTAACTTCACAAGATGTCCCTTTGAATAGAAGTAAATGAAGTATAGTGAATTCTTCACGAATAACCCGTTCCAGGTACACCTTGATGGCGTGATGTTCCTCTAAATAAAAATATTTACTTTTCAGAAGAATTATATCCAGATTCAACTTGTTGGCACGATGTTTATCTTAAATAGACGTATTAGCTTTCCAGAAGAATTAGATCCAGATTCAACTTGTTGGCACGATGTTTATCTAAATAGACGTATTTACTTTTCAGAAGAATTATATCCAGATTCAACTTGTTGGCACGATGTTTATCTAAATAGACGTATTAGCTTTCCAGAAGAATTAGATCCAGATTCAACTTGTTGGCATTATGTTTATCTAAATAGACGTATTAGCTTTCCAGAAGAATTAGATCCAGATTCAACTTGTTGGCATTACGTTCCTCTGATTAAAGTATGAGCTGTTCAGAATAATATCTCCAAATATTTATTGATGGCATGATGATACTTTAAACAGAAGTGTGATGAGTCCTCTGCCAAGAATTGTAATCCAAATATACCTTAGTAAGGCTTCCTCAGGGTGTATGATCTCGGATGGATCAATGAAGGATCGCATTGTGACCTCTTAGTAGTCGAATCGAGAGGCGACCTCACGATGGATGCTCTCAGACGAGTTAATGCAGAGCTATCACGGTGACCTCTTGGTAGTCGAAACCAGAGATGACCTCTCGATGTATACTCTCGAGCGAGTCAATGAAGGATGTCACTGTGACCTCTTGGATTTCGAATCAAGAGGTGACCTTACGGTGGATTTTATTGGGCGAGTCAATGCAGAACTATCACAGTGGCCTCTTGATAGTCGAATCAAGAGGTGACACCTTGGGGTATGCACTTGGACGAGCCAATGTAGATATATCACGATGGCATCTCGATAGTCGAAGCAAGGAGTGACCTCTTAGTGTCTCTATCACAAGTAGTTTGGTCTACAAATGCAGCAGAAGGACCCCATATTCTTGTAGAAAGAACTACTGCGCCGTTTCTTGGTCCATTGCCCATGCACGTCCTCGCCAGTCAGAGCTTGGTTCCTCTCTACACACACAAAACACATACAAAGAATATTACTACCTTTTCATATACGTAGAGATAAAGTATCGCAATAGTGATAGAAGAAAATAGGAGAGTTTGGCTAAAATAATCAAAATAAATTGATTTCATGGTAAAATTTTGATTGTGTGAAATTACTCTAAACTTTAAAAAATCCCTTTAAATAAGCGAACTTTATAATTTTTTGTGAGCACCAACATCAGTCAAAGAACCTTGTACACTCCCTTCTAATTAAATATGTGATTTCAATAGGCGTAGTAAGAATAATAATAAGGCCTTTCAACTATAATTATAAGGGATCTTGGTTCGATTTGATGGCGATATTTACTATTTGTTTATGGGTTTATAATGCTATCATACTGATATAAGCTATATCCAAGTGCTGGGATTGTGTGTTCAGTCTTAGGTGTGCGGTTATTTATTATGTTAGTTTGTTAGTATGATATTTCTGTAATTTGTTTGTTTATAAAGTGTACGCTAAGCAGCCTAATGAAGTAAATAAGACTATAAGGTAAAGTAGTTAATGTACATTTTATATAGATAGGAACATTACTTACAAACAAATCTAATTTGTAAGACGCTGTTAGCTGCATAACCAGCCCTAGAGTTATCAAGTGTAATTTCTAAGTATGGAGAAATACCCACACTCAATATTACATGGTTTATGCACCTTTGTATAATATCGAACCACGTATTTCAGGTATGTGGTCGGCCTTTTTACACACTTAAACCCTTGTCTGTTTGTAAACAGTAGATATGTATGTGTTGGAAATAAGCGAGCTGAAGGAAAATGTTATGAATAAATAATAATAGCCTATAGAGCTTTTTTAGCATAGCTTCTTGCTACCCATTCGAATCATATGAGTATGCACTAATTACTCTAATGAGATGGCGATGATGAAGATTGAATTTGTAGGAAGTGTATCCACAATTGAGTGGAGAGAGAGTGGAAAACCATTCTTAAAAAAACCCTCAGTACATCCAGCCAGGATCGAACCACCATCTCGCCAGATTAAGGACTATCCAGTGATGTACGTTGGAACTGTGACTTTGTTTGCATGTACCTGTGCTGTTCTCCTGTTGCGGCATATACTCCTGCATCTCTTGCACCATTCTGCTGACGTCCTGGGAGTCCTTGCTTATGCTGCACAGTTCCTCTTGATTGAAATCGGGAGTTATTTGCTTACACAACAGGATCTGACTGATAACGTTGCCGAAGTTGGACGGCCCGGGACGATTCTCTGAAAAACAAGAACACGCCAGAATGGAATCAGTTAACTTGATGTAATAGTACAGAAGTTGTTGAATGCAATTGGTAGTTCCCTTCTTTTACAACGGAATATTCCTAGTTATTTTAACAAGAGTCAGGCAAATGATAGAAAAATACAAAAGCATGCTTTTTTTTTTAAGTTATTGAAAAAAAATCCCGGGTGGAGCAAAAATAGTAATTACTTGTTCTGTAACATGTTTCCTCGAAGTTGGTTAGTTTTCTGAAATTGTAACACGTCAAAATTACGAGTGTTGTTAAAGCTATTTCAAGGGGAGGTCCAGATTGATATTCATTCAAAATAATGGCTCTAGCTGAAAACGTTACCAAATTTGGAATAAAGGGTTTGGTTCTCTTCAACAAGGATAAAGTCATCTTAAGCACGGACAAATTACTAACACTATTTGAATATATTAATTTAACGCAGAATTATCTGGCCCATGATTCATCATCAATTGAAAGATTCTGTGAAGAAAATACTTTGCATTGTGATGGACCTTCAAGAACTAGTTGAATTAAAATAATATCAAATAAAATGAAAACTGGACATATAATGACAGTGGCCCATAATAGAGTCAAATATTTATAACTGTACCCTCATACCTCTACGTCATCCCAAGCTTGTTTTTTGTACGCTCTAATCTAATGCATTTATTTTTATGTTGCACAAACTGACGAATCAAATTCTAGGATTACATTCTAGCACTATACCACAATTCCCGGTTTTTCTGATATTTTTTTTATTAATTCTCTAAAAATGATTTTCCAACAGTTGTGAGAATACTAACAAATGTTTTACATGGTAATATTTTGTAAAAGCTATGCTGCATTCATCATCACAATTTATTAGTCCAGAAATGTATATTTATGCTTGGTGGTTCTAACATTACAGAATAAATACTTTCAATAGCATTTCTGTTTCGATTCGATTTTTTTTTCATCTTACACGTTAGTTTAATTTATCTAAAGGACGTTGACACCATCATCAAATGATTTACAATAAGTATTAGCAGTAATTCCAGTTGTTTTTTCTAACTCACATTTAGAAAAAATCTCTAGTGAGGGAATGCAAAAGTGTCACTTCGGGGCTCCTAATCTGCCATGGACCAGAATACATATTAATACTTCAATATTATACTCAAGGACTTAAAGAAAATATTTTGAAAATATACCCAATTTTCTTATGGAAAACTCTACCGGAGAGTTTTTATCTCTAAAAGCTATTTAAATTTTGTAATGGCCCATATACTTTTCTTGTGCTTATAGTCTGTCACTCGTGTAGCTGTTAAGGATGTTCAAATCACTATCCTTAGATAAATAGTCACCAGTGCATCCAGAAATTTTGTATTTATTCTCAACGCCTAGGCCAGGGTATTATTGGAGTTTTATACAATATGGAACAGGGAGTTACATTGGTACATTCCCACCCAAATTTTTATGGATGGGTACATGACGTAATCTTCATTACAACTAAAGCTCCAATTATATTTTAAAACAATTTAAATTACTTCAAAAGAGAATAGTGTTAAACAATCTTACCATAAACTGTTGGAGTAATTCACCACGAGCCACAACAGGTAATATAATCCCTCCTTACCCACTCTCTACAAAAAAATAAATGATTATGGCTTTGGAATTACTCTACATCCTCATTGCATATTTATTTATCTATGGATTAAAAAAAGTCACTGTTACAATGTGATGCGTATTCAGCTACTAGTAAAGAGTAGACAATTTAAACAGTAGAAGGTATACGAGTATGTTACAAACTAATAATTAAACTACCCATTACATGAATTGGGCAAATTTCTGTCCATTTTTCTGAAATGAACTCTTCTATAGACCATTTCCCGAACTGGGCAAAAATTGCACTAATTTTGACTATTTCATGAGCTGGGTAAGGATTGAAGCTGACCTTTTCATGAAATAGCCAGTTCATGAACTGGGCAGCACAAGCCCTGCACAATTCCTGAACTGGAGTATTTTTTGCCCAATTCGTGAAATGGTCAAGAGTAGAGGTAATAGAGTTCGCGGAGTGGGCAGAAATTTTCCCGATTCATAAATTGAGCAAATTCACGAATGGAGTGTAACATATACATATGTTCCTCTCCACACAAGTGTTCTGAACCTCAAAATGGCATTACAAAAGCTACCTACAGCACTCGAGATGCAGGCTAATAACCTTTTGATTACCTAATAAAACCTAATTAGATTTAATAAAAATGACACCTTAACACGGGAATTAAACCTTGGACCTACTCTGTCCTAGTGCACCAATGCTCTACCGCTGAGATATCAAGGACTAATATCGTTCTTAGAGTCACTCTTGACTAATAGGAAGATTATGCGGTGGACGTGTGGATTCATCGTTTCCTATGGCAAACATTAAACCACAGCCACCGGCGACTCTGGGTCAATGTTTACGCTGCCATTCGTACATTATTTAACTGTACGGGGTTGGCGTTATATACAATAGGTGGAAATTAACACGTATATACGTACCAAAGTTAATTTCCACCTATTGTATGCAAGACATGTTGACAGTCGTGTTCTAAATATCATCATCATCATCGACTGCTTCCAGCCTGTGGCCGGGTCAGTTTAGTAAAATGCCTCCATCTTCCTGTATCCTCCCAACATTATTCTCCTCTCACTTGCACAATTCTATTATTTGCTCCTCTCATCTATTACTTGGCCTCCCTTGTAGGTCTTTTCCCTACATACTTAATTTCCATTATTTTCTTTGGCATTCTCTCCTTCTCCATCCTCATTACATGCCCGTACCATCTCAGTCTTGCATCCTCTACTATCTCATGTACTCCTTGTACTCCTACTCTTTCCCGGATAACTTCATTCCTAATCTTGTTTCTCCTCGTGACAGTTAACATGCTGCTCAAAAACTTCATTCCCATGGCCTCTACTTTCCTAGAGTCTCCTCCTACATTCAATGTCCATGTTTCTGCTGTATATGTGACAATGGGTACAAAGTACACCCTGTACAACACTTCCTTACACTTCTATTCTCCATAGAAGATCTCTTACACATCTATAAAACAACTCTCCCTGCTGTCCTCCTCTAAAAACATAAAGATGTAATTTTTCTAAAAAAAAATCAATACAAGATTGAGTTTAGGAAATACGTGTAATTTAACTTCGTGTATACAAAGGGTTATTCTACCTCTAAATTTAAATTTGACAGAAAGCCAAATTTAAGCATAATTTCAGATTTTGCTGGTTTTCCCAATTGGTCGTTACCACATACTACACTGTACACGCAGAGAAAGAAGTGTAAATAACTCAGGACAGACAAGTATAGTGGTATTATCTGAGTGGGATTCCATCTTTTAATCTAAGTTTACCAGACAAGACGGGAATAACGCCTTTGTTCATGAACCCAGTGATGGGATTGATATCCACATTGAGGGGCCACAGTGTAGCTGGAACTGGTCAGGGTCTAACCTAGCCAAGAGTCAAGTGTGACAACTAGTTTTCTAATTGTGCTTGGAAATGTGTGGACACGTCACGTGAGGGCACATGAGCTCATGTGAGCAACCAAAATGTGAGTAGCCGTATTTTGTTTAATGGAGTGGTTTGCATTCACACTGGGGTCACTATATAGACATCACGAGAGTTTGTCTCTTCATGTCTCATCATGTCTCATCATGTCTCATCATGCCCACACACGCTCTCACAATTTCTGCAGCTGCACATAATATTTCGTGAGATGTACGTTGGAGTCACGTGAGTGGACAAGTCATGTTGTTTTCTTGGTTGTTAAAGTGGTGAAACTCATTAAGCATGAAGGAAATACTTATTGAAAATAGTGGGTCTTAAAGCTTTTATTTACAACACCAAGTCACGAGACTATAAGATGATTTAAGAACTTTAATACTTCCTTCGTCAACCTGAAGTACATTTCATATCAACTTGGATGTTCTTGAAGTTCCTTAACCGAACTATTAAACTCATCCTTCTTCCTTCTTTTCAAATATTTTAGACGCCCTCACCCTTTTACTATGAACCACTGTGTTGGCTACTAATACTGAAAAAGCATTTTCTAACCCTGCTTCAAACTCAGATGAACTGTTTGAGCCTCTACTCTCCATTGTTATTCCAAGACTGAAGAACTTTACATATTAGATGAGAAACCTATTGCTGAAAACGATACGAGAGCGTATGGAGTGAGGTGAAATGTCTAAGTCCGTACAGAACGTCACGTACTACGTGTGGTCACATGAGCTCAACTGACGTGACGGCAGTGTGTCCCCACCACAAACATCAACCAGTGTCCTACATGAGCGATCAAATGCAAGCGGCGCGGTGCGATGGTCCAGCATGGACGAATACAACAAACAAGCGACAGAGTTCAAATCAGTAGCCATGATGTTGTCGTCAAGGAAACGGGAACTCAGTCAATTGTTAAGAAACTACAAAAAACTAAATGCAAATACCATCTACTTGGAAAGAGACTCTTACGTTGAATGTTACCATTTATATGAATAAAAAACACATTCAACATTACAAGATTAAAAGGGGACAATAATTCATGCTCTTCCATACACTTCCATTGTTTAGATTTATAAATCTGACCACATTTTTCAATTTACGAGTGTACTGGAACGAGTCAATTGTACAGTTATCCCACGCATCACTCGCATGCTACTTGCACTGTGTAGACGCCCATTGCTAGAATGCTTGCGAGTCAACTCAAATCTTTTGAAAAAGTTGATTGTATTCCAACTTTTATGTGTGCGAATGCTAATTCAAAATGGAGGCAGCCAAAAAGTGGTCAGAGACTGAAATAAAGTTTGTTTAAGAATAAGAACAATACATGGTACTGCACCACGCACAGACTTTGTTGCTCCTTAACTCAAATGTGGCGATATTTGCTTTTAACACTGACACTGGAAGGTACAGCATCTTTCATGTCCTATTGAAGTAAAATAAATACATGAAACAAAAGTATACAATCAAAAACTAACTATACAAACAATCGCATTCCATAGACATCGCAATCTATTGCCTAAAAGTAACTTTTATTAAATAAAGCCACCGCATGTGGTCACCGGAGAGGACTGCTACACATTTTTAGCTATTTAGTCATTTCCTTATAGGCGGCGGCCGTATGAGTCTGTCGTGTGGTGAAAAAATAAATAAATATATATGTCATAAGTAATACTTTTAACAAAAATAACATCACAGTCGTCAACAGCTCTGGCCACAACGGCGCTATTCCTCCCGAAGCAGTCTAGCCGCAGCCACACGTGTGTTCATAAAGCTTTTCTCTAGTGTTGTAAATAATTTTATTTAACACGAGTGATCCAAAAGTATCTTTTACAGTGATAGAAGATCAAAAGTTGGTGGGAATATTTGCAAAACTTGCCTCGATATAATAGCTAATTTTTAATCACAGGTGATTGGGTACTGAACTCACCTTTAAGTCATCAATATCTGAAAATATCTGAAAATCTTTCCAAAGTTTACTTTCTTCAGTTGCTTTTTTTTAATCACCTCTTTATTTGATACCATCTCCATTCATTATATTTGGAACATTCTTCTGTATCACCCCATTCCAAATGCTTCTTAGAGTTTCTTTCAATTGCGCCAATAGTCCATATTTCGCATCCATAAAGTGCAACGCTCCAAACATATGCCTTTAGGAACTTTTTCCTGATTTCCAAATTTATTCTAGACTAGTTTTGATATGTCTCCTTGCTATAGAAAGCTCTCTTCACCTCCATTGAGTGGCGCAACCAGGGGAGGAAGGGGGATGAGGCAGAAACCCCCTTCACCCAGGACCCAAATAATTTTAGTAAAGATTCAAAATAAATACCAAGGTGAACTATAAAATCTAGCAGTGAAATGTGTTGAATAAATTTAATAAACATTTTTTATTCTAATAGGTAACTAATTTCAACAATTTTCCAAGCTAATACCACTCCAAATAGCTTTTAGAGGCATCTAATTTTTTTAAATTTACCAAGCAAGGACCACTCCAAATATCTTCTAGGGACAACGTTATTTCAAATTTTTCTAAGGAATGGCCCCTCCAAATAGTTTCTAGGTGCATCCAAATTGTTTACTTTTTACTGGAGAGGATCCACTAACTATACTTTTTGGTAGGAGGGCGAACCTCTTTTAAAAAAAAACCTTATTCTGTTGACCACCTCCTAAATGTAATTCTGGCTACAACTTTTATTGTTTCGCCCCCTACCCCAAAGTAAATTTTTTGGTGCGCTATTCTACCTATAATATCTTTCTTGCTTCTGTTATCTTCGGTTATTTTACTTCCTAGGTAGCGGAACTCCATTACTTGCTGTAGCCTTACTTCTTACTGAATTATTTTGCCGGAATTACTTTTGATATAATATTTTATCAAACAAGGATGTAGTTAAACTGAAAAATGAAAAATTCTCTGAATCTTTTTCCATCTTTCAAAAAGTGTCAATTATTTAATGTTGTAAAATATCCCTCTTGCAGCCTTTCTTTAAAAATGTGATGCACATCAGCATTCCCTTCGTTTATGCACAATTGCAATATTTCACTATCCTCAGTGTCTATAAGCTGAAAATGAAGTAACAAATCATCGTTTTCTCTCATTGCGACGAAATAATATTACATTCAGAGAGCAATGATCACGCGTCTAATGCATGTAATCAAACAGCACTGGCAGCTTGGATCGCATATGACGGTCGTCTCGAAGGAAATATAACATAAAAACGGTCATATTATAAGTGAAACGAAATAATATACCTTATTACAAAAATATAATTAAAACCACCATATTTCTGTAAATAAAATAAAATATATGGTTACACTGTGACAGAAACATTATTAGTTCAATAAACTTTAAGACCCCCATTTCCCAGAAATCAATTAAAAAAATATGTAATTCCTTATAGTTTGGAAACTATTTGGGAAACAATTTTACAAATAACTTTTTTAAAGTTTTTATAGTCCTATAAATTTGAACTAATAGGTTATTTCTTTTCTTATAGTTTCGGAGATATGCTTTAAATTAAAGAAATACGTGTGTTTAAAGAATCCTCTGAGTAATTTTCGCGGAAAAATGAGATACACTATTAGTATGTTTTTAATGTTTAACTGTATCTAGATAGGAATTTTAATTACAATAATTAAGGCCAATTTCGAGAAAATTTAAATTTCTCTCTTTTTTTTTATCTTAGGTCAACAACTTTTAATTTTACTCTCTTATGAACCTTATGAAAACACAAGATACTAAGTTTTAGCCAGGAAGGTAGAATGGTTTCGGCTGTAGGCCGAGTAACATACAGAAAGACAGCATTGCAAAAACAAATTTTTCGGATTCAGGGGTCATAAAACATCAATATCCATCAAATGTTAACAACTCTTCTATGAACATTCTTTCCAAAATAACATAACCATCACGAACACTTTCCGCCATATTTATCTGTACAAAAACCATGCGAGTAAAACAAGTGGTTCAACAGAACTCGGATCAGAATCGACTATCAGCGAGTTGACTCGTTGCAGAATACTCGCATCGTGTCAACGCACCTTTATGGTAGTCTATATTTTTTATATCCCAAAGCACACGTCAACTTTTTACTTCACTGATTCGGCGAATTCTAACATTTTAATCAACAAACTAGATGCAATTCAACCCAACCAAAATATACACAGTAACAACTGCCTGTGAATGCTTAGAACAGAAGTTGTGAAGACAAACACTCCCTCTGTATGAATACTCCGAGCAAGAAGGGTGAATCTCACCGCGCGCGGTTCGCACGAAAATATAATATTTAGTCGTAGCAACCGCTTGGAATCGGCCGAGTCACTTGACGCACCGCTTTGTCTTTAAGTAGGACATTTCCATTCCAACAGTGCATTTAATATTTTTATCCTCTCTTCGCCCGCACCGCTCACATTCGATAACTCACATAGGACTGCGCCCAAGGGTAAGAGCATACAAACAGCGACTTGAGCCTGAGCGACGCGAGGCGAACCGTGGAGATTCACCTAAGAATAAAGTAGTTTGTTTTCAACAGCGATTCGACGCTACAAGATTGACGTCGAGATCCTGATTGCCGAAGTATTGACCAAGCCACAGGTTTTCTACAGGTTGTGGTTTGCTTCTCCAAAACATGCAGGACTTTACTGAGAATAATCGAAGGTCGCGGGGGACATCCTTGTATACTCGACAAATCGTGACTCATGTCACCTCAGCACGGGACACAACTGGCGATATTCCCCAGAATAGTCTCTGCCTTGACACACATCATCTACCCTTTCGCTCCTTCTCCACCTCGTCAAGGTTTTACAGTTAAAATAAGAATTTTCACTAAAAAGTAACTTAGGTAATAGTTTTGACGACGCCTTTTGTCAAATATAGAAGTGGCGCCCCGCTCCGCTAATCAACGTTGTATGTGTGTTGATTGCCCGCTCTTTGTCACCTCGCTGCCTGTGTGCATTTACCCCATCACCGAAATTAGAGTCCATTCACCTTAAAAGTTAACAAAAGATACTAAATCACCAAACTACATAATCTGCAAGATCATATTTTGATTTGTTTTCACTTTTCGCAGTCAAAACTTTAACTATAAACAATTTGTTTTTAATTATGTTTTCTTTTGACAGTTTTTGCATCTTCTGACTTCTGCTAGCTGTCAGCTACCACCATTCTTATGGCGAATGTACTATAGCTGAACCGTACGTAACTGGCCCCTTTGTTGAGAAACAAGACTCGTTAGTATTTGAGCAATATTTTTGAGATGATGAACATTTGACCCGCGAGTTGGATCCGGCTCGTTTGACTATTTGATCCAAGCCAAGTGATTTTGCAAATGATATGGCAAGGGGTCAATACTTATTAAATTATCTCCTATAAAACCAAGGCTATTGGTGAAGTGAAGAAGGTACAGTATAATTTTAAAAGGAAGGATCTTTTCTGACAGTTAAAAAAGTTACTGAATACACACATATTCGTATGTCTATTCATGTTATCTACAGCTGTCACGTTTAATAGATATTATCAATACTTATAAAAAACACTAATTGTAAAATGTTATCATAAAAAGTAAAATTGTATTTTATGAAAGTTTCTTCCTACTAAACTATAGTCCCTATAGTTTAGCATTAGCGTGGAGAGAGTATTGGAAAGCCACCGAGCTAGATCACGTTTGAAAAACCATCTTGGTGCACCCGACCGAGATTCAAACTTCATCTTACTCGTCAATGCCAATTCAGTAGATTGTCGGCTCTACATCTTAGAACATTTGGCCATATATGCGAGTAGCAAACAATAAAAAATCTATAACTTATTTTTAAATATCTGATTAGCTTATTGTACTTTTTTTTCAACAAATGAATCAAAAGTGTAATTAGCGCCAGGTCATTGTAGTTCCACCTTTTGGTCACCAACCTCGCCCCTGCAGCCAACCCTGCCAATTAATATTTAAAGGTGTTGCAACGCTATCAGCCCGTTTTGCTCGCAATGTGACACGAGATCGCTGAGGGTTAACAAACAGCCGTGAAATGAGAACGCCGCAGAAAACCGATACACGCACGGACACGCCATTGAAACTAGTTTATTAGCTGCCGGGAGAATAGAGCAGTGGAACGAATGGTTAACATCGCCATAGTTTGCCTGAGTGAATAGTTAAGGTTGGTGCACACTTGTCCGTATCGCTCCACACTGTCTCTGAAAATATTCTCGATTCTAGTTCCCCCCCTACCCTGTTTTAATCCAAAATAAAGTATGTAGAAGAGTCGCACGAGGACTTAAATTATTTAGATTTTTAAGAAGAATGCATTGGTTAAAATTTAAATAAGATATATTTATAAATGTACAATTATTAAAAGGTCTCAAAAATTAAATCCTAAAGGGCAGCGCACATTTTGCGGGATCGGCTCGTTACAGCCCACTTCAGACGGCAACGGATTTTCCGGAGAGGATAACTTAATGTCTGTTGCGATGCGATGCGTGCTGATAGGAGCCGGTCAAATGTGATCTACCTTAGGGATCATATCTCACTGGCTGCTGAACTTCGGTTGCATTAGTCCCCATTTATGCATGCGTTTTGTATCGTCCGGTTGTCGACGGTAATGTATCATTCATTTTTTGATGTCTATTTATGAACTGCGGTCGTATCGTCAGTCGTTGAAGAGAGTTGCAGTACTGTCAACCATTCGCTTGCTGTACCGCGATGGATCCGGTTGTTGTATTTAGCCTGTAAGGCGACTAAGAGATGTCGAAGAATATGGTCTGGTCACCCTATAAATGGTATCAGATAAGGTGAATTTTATCATTTATATGGAAAATTGAAAGAGAATGACGATAAGTTTTATAATTATTTTAATGTACGTTTACACTATGCAACAAGCTGTAAACAATGTTTTACAAGTTGTTGTAAAATCAATGAAATAATGTTTTAAAATAAATTTCGTTTTTTACAACCCATTGCACGTTTCCCGTGGGTTGGCGGTAAATATCAAATAAACTTTTCTATTTTCAAACCTTTTGAACAAATAGAGGACCTTCGACATTGTCAAACACGTGGTTACATTGCTTCCCCTCTCTCTCTACATCTCGTTCCAACTACCCTACAGTTAGGATCTCCAACCCTCCCGGATTGGGCGAGATCTCCCGGAATCATGACTATTCTCCCGTCTCCCGGGAGTTAGATATCTCCCGAATTTCACAAGAAACACCAAAAACCTTCATTTACAATGTTAGATGTTCAATTTATTGTACCTACATTATTTAATTCGATAGTTTTGATAAACTCATATGAATATACTACCTACTTAATATCGAACAAATATCGACATTTTCAATATTTAACTTTTACAAACGCCTCAGGCAATTATTAGCAACACTCCATGACCCTGACCCACCCCACTACGCAGCCACGCTACAGGTATCTGACAGCTAAAACTTTCAGTTACCTTTTGGTTACTTATTCGTTTTGTGTTGAGCGTCGAGTTAATTACTTTGCACTAAGTTATTCTCTTTAGTTTCATTTTATTTTGAAAAACTATTTCATGCACTAAGTAAATATATAAATTTGAGTGGACATTAATTATAATTTACCATTGAGATTTGTGAAAATATCAAGTGAGAAGAAAAGAAGGTATTACACAGCATTTAATAACGACTGGTTAACATTTTTTTGAATGGTTGCGGAAAAAAAGCGAGTTTAAAGGCGAGTGTAAATTGGGCATGCAGATTTTACCAGTCAAATTTGAAGGAATCTAAGCAATATAAGCAATCCACCACTGTAACGGCATTAAAAAAAAACCTAACACCTAAGAAGATGACTTAATTACTGCCGCAGAGGTAACAGCAACTTAGCATACTGTTAAACACCATCTAAATTACAACAGTCAAGATTGCTATAATAAATTAGCTAGTGTTATATTAATGACTCAAATATCGCGAAAAAAAAAAGACATGTTGTAGAACTAAGGTTATCAGTATTGTAGAAAATATCCTAGCCCTAGCTTTTTTGGTAGCGATCTCTCGGAATTGCATGTTTTATAATTGGCAAGCCTACCTACAGTAGATTTTCATCAAGCGTGTATGCAGTGTTGTGTTGTGTTGTTGTGAAATGGATAATTGGAGGCAAGCAGACGTTTACAAGTCACTCGCACAGTATTTGTCTCTAGCTAGTAAAGATGGCCGAACCCAAAATCGAATAGTCCCATTATGTTGATTAAACAACACAAGCTGCGGCCGCAAGTAGGACATCTTCCTCAGACGCCATGTTGCAAACTGATTGCAACTAATTTAATGCCAATTTTCGTTTTTCACTTATTTACAACAAATGTTGTATAGACACTAGAATGCAACACGTTGCAAAACAACTTATTTAACAACATGTTTTGTTGCATAGTGTAAACGGACCTTAAGAATGCCACAGAAATAATTTGATGAAATGGCAGTTAAATTCAAAAGAACAGTAGAGACAAACAACACGTTTATACAGGGATTGGCGTTTGTACCTGAGGAAATGTAAAGGTCCACTAACACTATTTTCAGAACTGTTCTTCCTACCATGGACCAAGTATTCAGAAATAGATGAAAGGTTAGGTTAAGTTTGGTTGTGTAGGAATCATATTTTTTTATAAATCATGGAAGGATTGAAAGATATGTTTGTACTAGGCTATTGCACTTGGATTTCTTATGATCCCTTCCTTGTATTGTAGAGGAACTCAAGCTTCTTCCCCCCCTCCCGACCCGGTAGTGGGGGGACTCGACCCCCGCTCTCACCCAGTGGAGGAATTTGACTCCCTTAGTGAAGGAACTCAACCATGGGACTAAGGAACCTTTTTCGAGTAGGGGATCAAACCAGCTCTCGTGTAGAAACTCGACCGTGCCCCTTGTTTTTTTAAAATCAAAACGTATTAAATATTATTGTGTTTATTTTTAACTAACAAGGGCTATTTAAACTAATTTTTATGTTCTAATAATTTACAAATATTATCTTTATGTATTTATGTTTTTTGACTACTTGTTTAACAACATATAAAATTCAGTAAGATCGAATTAAATTTTGCTTTTACTATCATTGACTAATTTCTCATAACATGATATTGTTAATCTCTCCTTGCTAAACAAATCTAATATGTCCTTCCAAAATTATCAAATGGATGAGTTCCGATAATGCAATAACAGCGATACCAGTTCTCTTCTCAAACTCACGTACAGACTACAGCGCTTGTTGGTTGAATGCAGAAGTGATAAGAGATGAAAGAGAATCTTTTCGGATGAATTACATGCTTTGCGGCACATCTTAACCTACCCACGCACTTCTATTGTTCCCAATATGTCTGGTTTAAGGTGGGCCAGAAGGGAACTCAAGAAAAGGCCCAATTTTATTAGTGTTTTAATTAAAAAAAAACGATATGGTCTAGTGATTAGAGTTCCTGGCTACAGATTCAAAGGTGCCGGGTTTGATACCCATGTCTTCCAAAATGTATCTGTGAATCAGTGTGTCTAGAACGGGGTCAAACTCAACCTCGTGAGGACAAATTAGGAGCTTCACGAATAAAGAATTAGCAGCTGAGATAAACGGCTGGAGGGTCATTGTGCTGACCATATGACACCCTCTATCCGCAAATTTTGGCACTATCATCGCTAACGACGGTGGCCGCTCGGTCGATATAGCTCGCTGTCGGGATTTTGCCAAAATATATTAAAAAATTAGTTCAGTAGATACAGTTTTAATTTGTAACACATAGCAATATCAAAAGTTATTGACTATCTGTCGTGCACATTGTTTAATTCGACCAAGACTTTTGATCTTTATTTAAAAAGTTTGTCATCAAATGCCGATGTGCCAATGACAAATAATCAAGAACTGTCGATATTACTCTGTGCAGAAAATGATATACCAAATAAATTTACTGATCAATGTTTTATTTAGGCTATTTAAACAAAAAAGCTTTTTCTTATAATCATTTCAAAAAAATACTGACCTTACCTCGCGTCCTCCTCCATCCCACTAGACTTGCGTATATGCTAATAGGCTCGCCGTGACAGTTCAGAACGTTACTAAACCTACTTTCCCGAATTCATGCGCCAATACATGTGTTTTGGACCTATCGTTTTAGAGAAGTGATGTTAATTTATCAACAGCTGCAAGATATATATATATAGTAAACTTATGTCATTTTTTATCACCTAGTCTTAATACCTGTTCAGGTTAAATGATACTTACTCAAATGGTGTAGGGATGAGGACGGAAGCATTTAGAGGTAATCTACCCGCATTTGATTGGAAGAAGAGTAGGTCACCATTTAGGGGTAAACAACCCTCAGTATACACGGCCAGAATTCGAACCTCGATCTCTCCGTCATCGGCGCGACGTCTTTTAGACCATTCGACCTAAAAAGTGGTTCTCAATTAATAACCGTAGACCCGAACTGATAATGTTTCGATCTAATGCGTTTGGTTCTAATTTAGTATGCATTTAGTATCCATCCTGAGGCACTATTTTCTTGATGTTTGACAAGTAAAATTAAAAATACAAATGCCATAGTAAAAATGAAAAGAGTAAACACGTGAATATATGATAATATAATACTTTTTGTTTTGACTTCTCCTTTTACTACCCATTCGGGTTAAACGCTTATATTATAATTACGCTAATGGGATAGGGATGAATAAGGTTGATTTTTGAGGAAGTGTACCCACATTTGCATAGAGAGGGAAACTATTTAGGAAAATCCACCCTCAGTAGGCCTACACCCGAGTGTCATAATCTCATTCTGCAACACAATGTTGATCGTCATTCAGTTAAAAGGAAATAATAATAATAATAATAAATGGTACGGCGCACCGCACAGACTTTCTCTCTCTTTCTATAAACTCGTAAGATTTCTGAACGGAATAATGTACATTGTATCATCACCACTCCACATAAGAACACGCATAAAATAATATACAATGATATAGAATCAATGAGAAAAGAGGCGCATCTTTGTCCACCTAAGAGCATTTCAAACAGTTTAATGTCTTCCACAAGGGTCAACACTTCGTATTAAAATTTCGATTTCTGGTTAAAATTTTAACATTTTATAAGGTGTTGCAGATCTTCAAGTCATCGCATTGATATTTAATTATTCATTTATACATTTTGACCAATAAAAAATGTAAATATTGACTATTGAGTCTAAAATGGAGATAGATCATTGCTATGCAAACATTTCTCCTAAGAGCTTTAAGGAAAAATAACATACTTTTTTAGATACTTATATTTAATTACTCTATGGCATTGGAGAATTATTGCGTTAAGACTTAAGTAGTATATGTTTACAACTAAAGCTCACAAAATTGTATTAATATATTTGCAAATATCTCAGAAACTGTTGCTTTTATAAAAATATATGTCAAATAAAAGTTTTTTATTTCTAATAGTCCTACAATTTTGCAATGATAAGTTGTTTAGTTTCTCAAATAGTTGTGGAGATACGGAAATTAACGCTTCTGTAAAGTACCCTAAAAATCATTTTCATAGGAAAATGAAAATAGCCAGTTTATTTATAATCTTAATCAACGCCTAGATACGAATTTTAATCAAAATCGTTTGAGCAGATTTTGAGAAAACCAAATTTTTCTCTTTTCGCCCTTCAGTAAACTACCCTTAATTTTAAGTTTTTATAGACACACAGACAGACGGCATTGCAAAGACTATTTTTTAGGGTTCGGGGGGTCATGAGACGTCGACATCCATCAACATTTCAGGTTAGTTTTTTTTTACGGTCGCAATACTTAAACTTTAATGTCCAAAAAGTTAAAAAAATTCATATAATTGCGTATAGATTGAAAGTTATTGATTTTATAAAAATATGTTTCGGATAAAATATCTGTATTATAAATATATATACATATTTGTAATGCTAAGTAATTTCATATCTCAAATAGTTTCGGAGCTATTATAAAAAATGTTAATTGACGCATCAGACCGGAGCCCTTAAAGCCATTTTGCCGAAATATTGAGGGTAGCCATTTTGTTTGGAATATTTATTAATGTTTATAAATGAAATTTAATCAAAATCGTTAGAGCCGATTTTGAGAAAATCGACTTTTTCTCTTTTTGCCCTTCAGTAAACTACCCTTAATTTTAAGTTTTAATAGACACACAGACAGACGGCATTGCAAAGACTATTTTTTAGGGTTCGGGGGGTCATGAGACGTCGACATCCATCAACATTTCAGGTTAGTTTTTTTTACGATCGCAATACTTAAGCTTTAATGTCCAAAAAGCTAAAAATATATATATAATTGCGTATAGATTGAAAATTATTGATTTTATAAAAATATGTTTCGAATAAAATATTTGTATTATAAATATATATACATATTTGTAATGCTAAGTAATTTCATATCTCAAATAGTTTCGGAGCTATTATAAAAAATGTTAATTTACGCATCAGACCGGAGCCCTTAAAGCCATTTTGCCGAAATATTGAGAGTAGCCATTTTGTTTGGAATATTTATTAATGTTCATAAATGAAATTTAATCAAAATCGTTAGAGCCGATTTTGAGAAAATCGACTTTTTCTCTTTTTGCCCTTCAGTAAACTACCCTTAATTTTAAGTTTTAATAGACACACAGACAGACGGCATTGCAAAGACTATTTTTTAGGGTTCGGGGGGTCATGAGACGTCGAAATCCATCAACATTTCAGGTTAGTTTTTTTTACGATCGCAATACTTAAGCTTTAATGTCCAAAAAGCTAAAAATATATATATAATTGCGTATAGATTGAAAATTATTGATTTTATAAAAATATGTTTCGAATAAAATATTTGTATTATAAATATATATACATATTTGTAATGCTAAGTAATTTCATATCTCAAATAGTTTCGGAGCTATTATAAAAAATGTTAATTTACGCATCAGACCGGAGCCCTTAAAGCCATTTTGCCGAAATATTGAGAGTAGCCATTTTGTTTGGAATATTTATTAATGTTCATAAATGAAATTTAATCAAAATCGTTAGAGCCGATTTTGAGAAAATCGACTTTTTCTCTTTTTTCCCTTCAGTAAACTACCCTTAATTTTAGGGGTAGATATCCAATTCCAAAAACCCCTCGGGGCAACCCTATGAAAACCCTAGATATCAAGTTTCAGCTCAATCGGTAAAATAGTTTAGGCTCTAGTTGGAGGTACAGACAGACAGACAGACGGAAATTCAAAAACAATTTTTTCGGATTCAGGGAGTCATGAAACGTCAAGATTCATCAAAATCTCGAGTTCGATTTTTTTGACGATCACCATAATTTCTCTACCTGTAAGATAGAGAGAAAGTAATAATAATAATAATAATAATAATAATAATAATAATAATAATAATAATAATAATAGAAGCTTGATTTAAAATTGTTATAAAGTTTAAAAATTTGGAAAGATGTATATCTTGAGAAATGTTATTCCTTTAAAAAGGTTTCATAAGGAAGTTGAAAAATAAAATAACGTTGTCTATGGAATCCACAATGTCTTCACAAACAAATATTTACTAGATTTTTTGAGGGCATGGTGGACAACATAAGACAACGTTGATTTTAACTAAATAGTATTCCTCTCTTAATCCACCCTAACCCGGGTACCTTCCTTTAAATTAAACCTTTCTAATCCCTAACACATTAGCGTACTGCCCGAAAGGATAGTTAGACGCAGTGACAACCAAATACAAAATAAAACCTACATTTGTTTCTGATGATATTATAAAAAAAACCCACCATCAGAGCTTCATTTGGTGTAAATATATTCTCTAGTCTAAACTACGAGTATAAGCCCCGTTATTTCCCCTAACATGCTCGTTCCGACTCACGCTTCTCATACCAACAATTTCCTCACCTTTAAGCCAGGACTGTTTTTGTAACACGCAACAGCTACGGCCGCTAATATTGACTTGCATCACAGTCACATGACACGTAGAGGAAAGTCACGGGAAAAGAGGTAGGCGGGGAAGATCTTGGTTCGATTCGCGAGGCGCCAGACTGCCTATTAAAAATGTTTATCTGATCGTTTTCTTCGAAACATCAATACATGGTGATAGAACATATTATTATATTTTTCTCCTTCTAGTTTGCCGGACACGTTTAGTCTCCTTGTCTAATTGCTAGCATCAGGCTAGAGGACTGTGGACTTTGGTTCGATCATGGGTGGTGGCAGCGAATATATTTAGGCCTACGGTTGGTATACAGGTATTCCCCGCTGACCAATTAGTAGATGTCTATGCTCTGGAGGGGGCTGTTGAATGTGACACGTAAAATTTTAGGTTAAGCTAGTTTATAAAACATGTGCTAATATATTATGCGTATTTATAAAGACCACAGTAAAGATTAATAGCAAAAGAAAATACACTTAAGTTTTTTGCGCCATATCTTACTATCTATTCAGGATATACGCATATGCACTAATTACGCTAGTGAGTTAGGGATGAGGGAGGTTAAATTTAGAGGAAGTGTACCCACACTCGCGTGGAAAACTATTTAGGAAAAAATACCCTTAGTACACCTGACCGGGATCCGAACACCGATCTCCCTGTCATTGGCATTATAGTTTAGCAAGAGAGTGATGCCTTAAGCCATGCAGCCACCTAAGCAGGTCTTTGATAAATTCTTTGCTTAGTGAGTATTTGCTATTAATACCCAAACTCTAGCAGCTTACATAACAATTACCAAAGATATTACGGGATTACCATAAAATTAGGTATTTGGCAGTTACAAAAGGAATTAAGTTCAATTTTCATTTAAAGGGTATTTTAGAATTTTTTTTTTTTAGCGATCAAAATTGATGATATTTTGCTCGATTATTAGTGTTATTTTGTAGGTAGTGATAATATCTATCAAAATCGACAGCTGCAGATCATGTGATTTGACGTATGGATACGTAAAAATAGGTCTAGATATTATATTGGTCAGATAAGGTCCTTCATATGGAAATTGAACTGTAAAACTGCTTTCATTCATGCATACGTCAAATCATGTGGTATCAGCTTTCCCTTTTGACAGATAGGGTCAATGCTGATATTATAATACAAAGTAGTTACATTTTCACAATGTTGACCGTAATTTTCTTCTTGAAGAATATAAACACACCTTCCAATCGCGTTTCCACTTTCTTATTCAGTGTAAATATATATATATGTGTGTGTGTGTGTGTGTCACGTTCCCCTATGTGGCGGGCAAAGCCACACACATACAATTCCAATCCAAATATATATGTGTGTATACATGTACGTATATATACATTATAAATTAATACATACATATATGGTTTTGAATGATGTGTTTACATTACAGACGCTCTGCCCGCCACGCAGGGGCAAGCTATAGGCTATCTGTATAGCGAATGAGATCCGTCCCCCTGCATTGATCTGCAAGATCATGTGTTGAGCTTTGTCCCGTTTGACACTCAAAACTTTCACCACAAACTTTTTTTTCTCTTTAAAGCGTTTTTATATTTTTTAAATACGAACTTAAAAAATAACCGTTTAGACGGGTTTTTTATGTCTCCAAAAATTAAGATGGTGAACAGGATGAAATCAGGACGTTTTATGGCGTCATACAAACCTTTTTCGGTTGTGTCCATGTGCATATGTTTACCAAATAAAAACATTTCAATGACTGAACGGCCCACGGTGTCGCTCTCGTGTTAGACTTGCCAGATGATGACGGGGAGATTGGGGTTCGAATCCCCATCGGGTTTACAGAGGGTGGTTTTCCCTAAATTGTTTCCCACTTTCTTCCCACGCAAACGCGTGTAGATTACCGTCCAAATGCTTCCTTCTTTATCCCTAGCCATTAGAGTAATTATCATATATGCTTATAACCTTATATATGCTTATAGCCTTATATATGCTTATAGCCTGAACAGATAGAGAGTATTAATGAGGTGGGTGTACTTCTACTTACCGTAGTACCCAGACATGTCCATTGGAATGACTTGGACGAGACGGTGACACTTGGCCAGCTCTCTGAGGAACAGTTGACTGATGAAAAACAGCAGTACGAAGTGGGGGTTGTCGGCGGGGATTCCCTCGGCGACAGCGCTGCAACAATCAACAAGAGTACCCATTTACAAACCCGCCACCAAACATTGGTGTTTATCACGTGCACTTTCTAAATCAACTGATATTGGTATATAGCTTACAAACTAGCATAATAGGTGGCTATAAGAGATACAGAATCCTGGCTTCACACGTCAAATCATCACCGCAAAAAGGAGAAAACTACAAAAAAACATCAATTACATATTTATTGCCTGCGGCACATATCGAACCCGAAACCTATGGCTTAGTAAACAGACGCGTTACTGGCTGAGATAACAAACATTTTAACTATGCACATTATAATATAATAGATTTTGTTGCTTACTACACACCATATTAACAAGATTGATTAGATTTATTAGGTTGGTATTTGGTAAACATAGCGAGTGGGAAAGAAATAATAGCACGTGACTTTGTAACGTTAGTCACCAAAACTGAGCCTCTCTTAAGCGTTTTTCTTTACTTAGTATTAATAACTAAACTTAAGTGTTTTTTTTGAGGTATTTAACGTGCACGTTCTGAGCCAACTGATTATATCAGCACGTGAGAATGTCTTGGAGCGAGAGCGAAAGGGCCTACCAATTTGGCCAGAAAAGGTATTTTCACATACCTTCCAGGGTTATTTTACATGCCATAATTGGCATGGGATCGACGGCTTTACTTCTCTTTTAAAAGAAGTTGTGCTGCGGATTTTTATCGCTCAGGGAAATTCCATCTCCCCGGCTGGGTTTGAACCCACGAACATCGGGTCCTGAGGCGAGCACTTTACCTCAAAACCACCGATGTCGACAATAAATAATTCCATAATTAAAAAAGTTAGGTTTATTATTTTCAAATAATATTAAATGTACTGTATATTAAACCATAAATAAATATTTTATATATTTCAGTAATTTGAGAATAGTGAAGATTTATAGCATAGACAAACGAAAATAAGGTCAGCTTAGTAAAAACAAATCTATATTAGGATACTGTAGGAAGAAATGTTTATAAAATACAAATGTATTTTTTTACTGCTAACATAAATATATTTTTACTTTATTAGTATTAGTATTGATATTGATATAAAAAATCAAAAGTGAAAGTTGAAGATAAAATTACTTTACGTATCAATATATAAAAATGGTTTAAGTACCTTTTATAACTGTCCAAATTTTCTATATAAATCGGACTGTACTACTTACGAACCTCTAATTTCTGGTTAGAGTGTATTTGAACAGTTTGTGGTTGTTTTTTTCGTGTGCACCGCTTGGTAGCGCTACATGACCTTTTTGAAAGCGCTATCATATCCCACAATTTCATACCTACCCCAAAACCCTTCCCCAGATATTTAAACTTAAATATCGATTATTAAATATTTTAGTTTCGAAAACTGTGTTGTTTGTCATTGCAAATTTAATAAACGAACAAGGATTCGTACAAACAAAAAAGTAGTAGAGAATGGTAACTGTTTGTAAACAAAGGAATAAAAAAATGCACACAGGGATTATATTAAACCCAATTATCTTTATAAAGAAAATCTTTTCGCTTTATGAGGTAATTGTATTATATTTGGAAGAAGATATAGGGAAGGTGGATAGAAACATATAAAAGGGATGAACACAGTATGGCTTTTACATTGAAAAGAAGAACAGAGTTCAGCTTTACATTGCTGCCATTGGACAAAGAGGTAATGGTTGCCTCTTAAAGAAAATCGATCGTCACTGCCCAATTTACATTTCACAATCGACATAGAACTTTTAAATACATAATATGATATTATCAATAATGACATTAGCTTCATTTGCCCATTATTTGTCAAATAAATAATTGACAATAGATGGTAATACGTGCCGAGGCTATTATTATTTGATTTTAACGAGCATTTTATAAACACAGTACAATATCAGTAGGTATATGGTTTGCAAACTAACTCAACATAGGAAACAAAACATCCAATATAGTGAAAATAAAATATTGTAGGATCAAGTCAAATCGGACCCACTTCGGTGGTCATCTAGTCTGAGGCACTACTCTAGCATTGTACTAAACTGACAATGACGGGGAGATTGAGGTTCGAATCTTGGTCGGGTGTACTGGTGGTGGGGGGAGTATTTCTTAACTAGTTTTCCACTCTCCCTCCACGCAAATATGGGTACACTTCCACTAAATATGACCTTCCTAATCCCTAAAAGCACTAGCGTAATCAGTACATAAGTGTATAGCCCGAACGTGTCGAGAGAAAATGAGAGTTATTTCTGTTTTTACTCAACCTAGTCACAACCTAGGATCAAACTAGTGACCACTGGACCTATTTTCAGCTTCTCTTACCACTGTGCCTGAGAATGATTTGCTTTTCCCGGGATGAAGTAAAATCTTCTAGATATCTATTGTAATTGTTCGAGAAAGATCCGCAAAATTCACGCTGTCCAATGTGTTAAGTTCGCAATAGACTGGATTACCTGTGACCTGGAGGTTTAAATTCGAATCTAGTCTGGGTACACTTTAGGGGGCAGGGTTATGTTTTCCTCGTGTAATTTACCCGTCCAGTTTTCCCAATTTTTTAGCACCACGTCTTACTACCCACTTGGGTTATACGCTTATGTACAAATTACACTAATGGATCAGGGATTAGGAAGATTATATTTAAAAGATTTGTTTCCAAATTTTCGTAGAGAGAGTGGGAAACTATTTAGAAAAAAATACCTCCAGTACACCCGACCGGGATTTGAAATATGATCTCCCCGTTATCGGTAGTCTAGTTTATTGCGAGAATAGCGCCTTAGACAATGTGGCCACCAAGGAGGGTCCATATGTTTACATGATGATGGAAGTATAGTTACTCTATATAGCCTTTTTAATCCCTACACCTTGATTAAGTCGTTAGTAGCTCTCGTGTGGAAATAAATCATGATTTAAAAAAGTTGTTATATTAATCAAAAGTTGTGTAATTGTGGAGACAAAAATTAATTTACATAACATTATTTAACAGTTTAAAATTTTATTTCCCCTTCCCCATCGTACCAATCGCTAGGGGTATGCGCATTTAACTACACTAATGGGGTAGGGATTATAAAAGCAGAATCAATATGAAATGTACCCGCATTTGCATCAAGAGAAAGTGGAGGATCTATCTTGTAAAAAATCACCCTCAGCACACTCGGCAAGGAAAAAAGACCCAGACCTCTGCGTCACTAACAAACTAGACTAGATAAACCTGACATTCGACCACGTGTCCACCGACGCGAGTAAATGCTTATTAAAATAGAAAATGTCACCATGCATACACGATAATATCAGTTTTAAAAATATATTATTTATTCATATTTGTGACTCTTGTAACAATTGGTCCTACGTATTTTATTCAAAGGTTACAGTTGGTTCTCCGTATTTTATTCAGAGGTTGAGTTCTATTGCTGAACCTTATTGTGGCCTGTTAATATAGTAATTTTATTTTAAAGTCAACAACTCGAGAGTTGGTTTGATATTATTTATTTCCACCCTGAGCTGGACATGCACTCATCTGGTAGAACGCCCATTACACTAAGGGAGTTCGGAAACACAGTGCCGTGGCTCTCCATTGCCTTCCACACTGAATTTCTATGAGCGAGCGCTAAACGGCTGACCAATTTTGCCAGGAAAGGTATTTTTCACATACCTTTCAGGGTACTTTTACATACCACAATAAACATGAAACGGCTTTACCTCTCCTCCGAAGGAAGTTGTGCTACGGATTCTTATCGCTCAAGAAAAATCCATCAACATCGGGTCCTCACGCAAGCACTTTACCCCATCAAGTCATGTGATCTTCATGGTCCTTTCTATCAGTATCTTACTATAGCTTCCCCCGGCTTAATAGGAGCTAGCAGCTCTCAGTAATAAACAGCTACAATTAGGAACTACATTGTTAAGGTGGGGATGTAAAGGACGCGAAAAATCCCATTGTTTTGGCAGTTTTTATAGCAAAACATTGTTTTGAACAAAATAAATAAAATATTGTTTCGGTACAAACAAAGAGATTAATTTTTTTCACGTGTGGGAATATTTGTTATGAGCATAACGACATTATCTAACAAACTTATTAAATTAAGAGAAAAAGCTGTCTTTAAATTCCAAAACCCCTTTGACAGATATATCAAGAATTGTTGAGGTTACCATGTGAAGAAAATTAAATATATATTTGTAATTAGGCAATATTTTATTTATTTTGATCAAAAAAAAGTTTTACATAAAAATTGCAAAGACACTTAATTACCTTTTCTTGCCTTAGCCCCAAATCAAATAGCAAGTGTGGCCTTTTATTTTTCAAATGTAAATCACAATGGCTTTAGTCTCTCACACAACCATTTATTTTTGGTAATCAGCGGAAATGGATACCGCAACCTCCAAGAGAGAAAATAAAAATACCCACATCTCTCTCTTTTTTTTACCTATTACTTTTTCCACGACCTTTATCCCCTTTCTTATACCCCTCTTTATTACGATTCTACTGACATTTTCGCCTTCTTCTCTTCATCCTTACGCATGCCCCCCAAATCCTCGAAACCCTTTTCAATCCTTGTGGGACTTTTAAGAAGCCCATAATAACCCAAGACTTTTATTAAACCTTCTTTCACGGAAGAAAGCGAACACGACTTCCCCCCTCCTATTCAATTTTACAAATGAGGTTTTTTACAGAATGGTTTCTTGAGACTAGAATGAAAGCGACTCGTTGTAATCGTATTAAAAGTATATGGAAGAGGCAAGAACTCAAGACAACTTTACTTCTGGTCTTACAAATAAATAGGAGGTATTGTAGCTATTGATATAATCCAAGCCCTATGGTCAACGTACTCACAAAAACCTTCAATAGATGGGTAGAATTGGCCGACAAAACTGCTCACCTGTCAATTTTTAATTTATAAAGGCTGATTCCTTTTTTATATTCGTAGGCCACTATTGGCTATTATTGACTTGGGGCAAGGCCGTGATGGTGATCTGCAACTGACAATGGACAAGTCTTGCCATGACAGGTGAACTCACCAATGGCGTGTGGTTAATTCTGGACAAAGGGAAGCAATGAGGCTACAATAAAGGGTGTCTGATGGACGCTAGTTTAATAGGAAGCGCTCACTGTGTTTTTTAATATAGTTAAAAGTATTATGGGGAAGAAGGAAATGGGGGTGACACAAACTATGCATGGAATAAAACAAAATAATAGGTGATCTTAGAAATATTACTCAATCATTAAATTATATATATATTTAAATAATAATGGTAGTTTTAACTCTAATAAAAGAATGATAATAATGGTAAATTTACGTTTGGCGAAGTTTTCTCTTGGGTTGAGGCCTGCAAATGAGTATGACCGTTTGTCCTGTTTTATAATAACTTTGAATCTGGATTTATTCTACACGCCATTATCATTAGTAAATAGTAAGGCCATTAATATAATTTTCCACCAACCCAACACAACGATAATTACTATACACTTTCATAAGAATGATTATTGAAACGTCAACGTTTCTTTGATATATAGGTTGCCTGAAGAGAAAGTGGGTCAAAAAACCGGGACGAAAAACTATGCTTCAAAATATTACTTATGAATTTTGACACAGCAGCCCTCCTCTACCCTTATTGCACTTGTTGATGCACTCGTCATTCTACTACCCTGTACGCAAATAAACAAACCGCTTCCCTTGGAGGATCAAACAAGCGTCAATATTCTGTAAAATAAAACTAAATTTACTGTAATTTGCTGATAAATACGTTATTTTGTAATAGACTGACCCTAATTATATCAATAAACAATAAATATAGCTAAAAACAACCTAAACAATAAGATTTTAACAGGATTAAACGTATGATTGTACACCAATCACAATAGTCAACTCATGCGCTAACACTCGCCTAGGGAAACGCTGCTTTCCTTTCCCCGATGAGGGCCGGACAAACCCGGAAACAAACGATCGACTAAATAAAGAGCGAGGAGATCAGCTGGCTGGCTTGTTGGCTGGTCAGTCTGAGAAAGTGCTATAAGAAAGAAGAGGTACCACCTCAGCTCAGTATACTTGCTGGAGATGTTTCTAATTATAATGATTTGTTTAGCCTTTATTTTCCTCTGATGTTCTTTATTCCCTTTTTAATATTAGGGAAGCACTGCTTTCCTTGCTTCCATTGAATAAACGCCACTGGAACTCACTCTTATTTTTGAAGGAGATGGTGTTTATTTCACAAATACATTTTAAAATCGTTGTATTAGACAGTAAAAAGTAAATAATACATATCTACACACAGCTCTATTAAAATGTCGTTTTTATTAAATAGTACAAGTTTAATAATTCAAAACGCATTCTCGTGAAAGCAATGCAATTTTTATACTCTCATATATAGAAAAAAAATCAACACTTGAAAGATTCAATAGATGCACCAAAAAGCACTAAGTACATTCACCGAGTTAAAGAATATTATATTAAACAAATATGTAGCTTTTAAACTCCGATTTGGCGTCGATAGTGAAGATAGGTACCAATGTTTATGATATAAATGTTACAACTTTTAAAGGGATTATTTGAATTTATTTATGCTTACTAGAAAATATCGTTCTTCTAGAGACTGGGTCATGCATGACCCAAAGATCTCTCTAACGACTTTACGTGATATCCACTGATTTGTTTACATATTTACAGTTCGACAACAGAGTAAAGAACGTTACTAGAATATTTTCGAAAACTTCAACCAGTTTCATCAACATTCTCCGACTAGCTTAATTTTTTTATATCAGCCAGTAAGAAAGCAGAATTATGTTTTTCGATGAATAAATGAATACTTCCGCATATTAAACAAAGAAGATTGCTAAGCTAATAGCGAAGCCAAAAACACAAAATTGGAGGTTAAACAAGGGCACAGACAGAAAGTTAAAAGTTCAACTGAATGGCACTTGACTGTCTGGAACACTGTACAGGTTATCCCAATACAATAAAGTAAAGGATGATAAATGTAAGGATACAGTTAGAAAAGTAAGGTAAGTATGATAGGATTATTATGTTGTTTTAAAACAAATTACACTCATAATTTTGAGAGGAAAATGGATTATTTCTAAGCAATTCAGAAGCACCATTCATCTTTAAATAAGAGATGGTAAACGCCCCAAACCGGAATATTTTAGGCAAAGTAAAGACACAATCAGTGGTGGCCATGTGATCTAAGACAGTGGCTCCCAACTTTTTTTGTTGTTTCAGCTTAGCGCCCACTTCTGAGGATTTGATCCTGGCCACCGCCTTCTTATCCCAAAAGTTAAATGTATTAAGCATGCTGGAACCAGCGATACTAGCCTTAAATTCATGTTACATTGTACGTTCATATTTAATTATTCCAAACTAGTATAATATTTCTTTAAATCGAAAAATGACACCTAGACACGGGAATCCAACCCGAGACCTTTGTCTTGGTACGCCAATGCTTTAACCACTAAAAACTAATTCTAACAAAATTAATATAATAGCTTGTCTATTTAATCCATTATGAGTTGCTCATTCGTACATTGTTATTGTACTATTGGCAGCAAAAATCCAACTACCAATTTGAAGGTGGCTGCGTTATCTGATAGCTCATGATCTTAATTGTTCACTCTGTATCTGACGATTTCCACACGTCCATAACAGACTCTGCCTTAATATATGAGTGAAGAATGGCCATATGCATAGGACAGTTCCTGGATAGCTCTGGGGTCAAAGCATTAGCGTACTGAGCCAAAAGTCCCTGGTTCGATTCCCCTGTCTCTGTCCTGTTTCAATTTAAAGAATGTGATATTGAGATGCGGCTATAACAGTAATTAACATATATAATAACTTAGCTATTTAATCCATTATTATACTATTTCCTTTATTTTAATATCAAAATGTTTCGGTGTCTGTTTTTACTAACAGAAAATTATTGTTATAATACCCATATAATCTTAAACGCCACCTAACTCCTCATTACAATTTACTATCCCCATGAAAACCAAAAACGCCCCCTGGGGGTATGGTGGGTTGTACCGCTCAGGTTGGGAAACACTTCTCTAGCCACTAAACTCGCATTGTATAAGATAGACGTTGGCTGGGAGGTCTGGATTTGAACTCTGGCGAGGTGCACTTGGAGCTGAGTGGGGTTATTACATCTTATTTCCAAGTCCATGCGGGTGCACTTACTATAAAATACCTGCCTCATGCCTACCTATTAGATTAGGTCTATAACTAATCCACGTGTTAAAAAAGACTAAAAGAATGCTGTTTTCCCGAATCAAGTGTCCTAATCGCTTGCCCAACTTGCTAATAGCTTGCAATAATTTTAAAAAATAATTATAAATGCCATTTGTTTTAGTCATATACCTATGTTTTTTCCCATTGTTATAGGAATGAACTTTGTTGTTTACACATGTATTTACTGATTAAGTTTATAAATGACATCTCAATCATATGCATGTCCAAATCCATTATTTATGATGGGTTGTTCACGTGACTGATAACTAACTCAATCTAACAAATGAGCTGTCGATATTTTGGTAGCAGCACCGGTTTTTGAAATAATCCGGCAATTTAAATGAAAGATTATCTACATTAGTAGCGGCCAATATTTTGTTGAGCTTGGGTTGGTAATAAAATAGTATTATTTCAGATGGCTGTAGCGTATTAAATGACGGAATTATGTTTTCGTAGGATGAATCTAGAATGCGACACATGTTTTATTAAAATAAAATTTTCTCACATTTATTTGTTACACCAACAGTTTGAACACAAGTTTTTATTTTAAATTAAAAATCAGTTATTTCAACCATCAGCAGGAGAACATGAGTGTATTTTAAGAAACTGAGCCGGCGTAAAATTAGATAAAACTGCTGCTTCTAGTAGTTTTACACATTAGCTCAGTCAGTTTGTGGTTTGGCAAACCAAGAGTTCCGGGTTCAATTCTTTGCATTTCCGAAAAAATAAAATATGTTACCCGTAACAAACATTGCTTTCAGACCTAATCAAATCTGCTACAGAAGATGGATTGTTTCATCGGAAGGCCGCCAATAGCCGCTTTAGTCGCTCGCCTGACATGGGAAGATATTTAATCTTTTTATTTCTTGAAGGGTTTGTTTTTTATCTTTATTTTATCTCTAAATGTGATTATTACAATAATGATGACTATGGATTTAGATTGACTAACGTAGTTCTCTTACTAACTGGTTCGAGCGTTGTATCGAGGAGCTTTGTGTAAGATCTCGATGGTCTTGTGATTAATTTCTAATGCATTCATAGAGTTGTTATTAAGAGAATGAAACCTAGACTATATAATAGGCATTGAGTTAGGTCAGTTTTGTTGACATTAATTTCTATTTATTTACGATCTCTCTCGTTCAATAAATGTATATTATTGTATTATGGTTTGTTTTATTTAATATGTTTTAAATAACTTGTCGGCCTTTATAAATATAAATTCATAGGTAGGTTAGTTATTATTGTTGTAAAAAGATTTGTTATGATTAAGATGTTTTAAAGAATCTATTGCCATTTATATAATAAATTAAAAGGTAGTGTATGACCATCTGGATTGAAGAAGATAATCCTAGAATGCATTTTAAGGACTCCGAGAGTAAAATTTATTTAAGAATGCAGTAATAATTGTGTGTGGAAATGAAAATTCACATTAACTTGGTATTTTATTTAGTGCGCTAATAGTAACACCAACATGTGGTGAAGAACATGTCTTGCTAATTATTAAAGGTATTTCTATAGTGAACCCTCTAGGTTATCAAGAAGAAAAACGACAGTTTATGTAAGCAGTTGCTGGTTTACCATATTTCCACCATTAGTGAAGAACATAACGCAGATTTATTATTTTAAACCTGTCAACCTTTGTGGAGGGAGCATAACCCCACAGACAAGTAACACTAAAGTACTTCACTCCGTTAACAGTTATTCCTTATTGAAAGGAAATTAACTCAAAAAGGCTATCTATTCCGTAATTAATAAACTTTTAGCAAAATAACAAAGGGAATCCATGTTGCATTTTTAAAACGTAACTTTTGTATCCATCTTGGAGACCATAAATGATTTTATTTAACTAACACCTAGCTTGGTTTCAAAAGACTTTAAAAATACCCTAATTATCAATCTTATAACTAATTTTTGTACATTGAGCAGAAATTCAACTAAATTGTATTCAATTCAGCAATTTTTATTTCATGCTATCACATACATTTTTCTAATCGTCGTCAGGGAGACGATTTGTAAAATGCGTATATGAACCATTGTTTAGTTTTAAGAGGGTTCGTCTCATTATGTTGTGCTTTGTATCTTATTATTGTATTACCTATGTCACATGTCTCAATATTTAACACTGGCACAATTCACTAAATCATCCAAGTTCTCAGAAAGTCTGACTATTTATTTATTCAACAATCTCCGGTTGTGTTCCTGTACTACCTCCTTTTAATCTTTAGGTCCTATGGCATCTGGTGGTCCTGAGATCAGTGATTGTATCTACCGGCGGTCACTGAGGAGGGTAAACACTTTGAAGACGTCACACAAAATATAAATATAATCTCTGTGCCCCCTGGTATCAATCCACTCTAGGATAGGGTGTAGGGTAGGGTGTTTGTTTTATACAATATTTCACAATTATAAATTGCCGGCTTGAGTACTAGGTGTTGTATCTGTTCTGAAATTAAGCACGCTCTTAAGATGAATGTTCTTATATCTTGTCACTTCAGAAAGTTCGTGTTATATACCTCTAACAACAATACTCCGTAGTGTAGTCTGTCGGTGCTTAGATCCAGCTCAAAGTCAAACATGAGAACCACACACCTAAGCCTTGTAAAAGCATGAGAGGGTAAGAGTGATTCGGAGCTCACTATAACCGTGATCCCAGACGCTACTAGCCCCTCTCTGGAAGTGGTTGAGGGATGGTTGCCATACTATTAAAAGGTATTGGGGTGGTTCTAAATTACGTCTCCTGAAAGCGATCTTTCTCTTGAACTCTGAAACGGCCTCGCCTTCGCGTGGGCTGACATTTTACCTTCTGAGAATTCTATCATATCTCAAGAGGGTATTGCGGCCCGCTCTCTCCTCACACACACAAACAGACATATATAAGAGATGGGATATTGGAGGGGTAGCTAGCGTGGGTGGAGTAAGGCATTGAATTATTAATTCACCGAGTTGATTACGAGTGCCCGACTAATTGAAAGGAGCGAGTTTGATCTCCCGTCATTCAACTGTTTGAAGAGCATGCTAGGATGAAGATTCAAAGAGCTCTACGGGACCGGATCGATTGGGCGACAACTTCACCAATCTCGGCTTAGTGACTCAAAAAGAGACGGGGTTCGATACCATGTGTGTGTTTAGTACGGACCTGGGCTTCTCGTGAACCTTTGATGGGAGTGTTGGGTCCTTCGATGGCTTGAGGAAACGTGACAAAAGAGAACTTGCCTTACCTTTATAGTCGCAAACAAGAGTGAATTTGTTTTAAGTGAACTTTTTTTATGTACGTACACTTTGACACATTGCTTAAAAAACTTGTTTTATGTGTAAATGAGGTTAAGTTAATGATTGATAGTCAAGTTATTAAAACAGCATCATATATTTTAGTTACACGCCCGGTATCTATTTGGGGGAGGCTGAGTGTGGTTGAGAGGGGTGAGGGGAACTATTGTCTCGGAGATATTTCCATCTCGATGAAAGATTTTTTTTTGTCAACTATTTATTTTTGCGTTAAAAATATAACGTGATATAGTTTGTTTTTTTCTAGAAAAGTCTGATTTTGTGTTTTTGATTCTAGCCCAGGTAATTATGCAATATTTTTCTCAGAGT
This sequence comes from Timema bartmani, assembly GCA_902151455.1. Taxonomy (NCBI): domain Eukaryota; kingdom Metazoa; phylum Arthropoda; class Insecta; order Phasmatodea; family Timematidae; genus Timema; species Timema bartmani. The sequence goes on along the minus strand of CABFWB010000105.1, from coordinate 211,544 downwards.
TTGTTAACTAAAAGTTTGTGAAATAATCCAGTTGGCAATGTCTTTGCAGTTGATACCATGCCTTTGAAACCACGTGTTGATGGTTTCAAATATTGGATATTTATAATCTTTCATTGAATTTGGGTCAGGGTTTTGAATGAATCGTAGTTTAAAAAAACCTACAATATGGAAGTAAGCTAACGTTTGTACATGAATGGCGAAGCTCAGGAGAGTAAGAAAAGGATTTCTTGATTATGGATAAAACAGCATCAAGTATCATATTCGTTAAATTGAAAAATTATACCTGGACACGTTAATCTAACCAAGGACTTACTTATCGCACCAATTATTTACCTCTTAAATATCCAGGAATCGTCCCGAGTTTCCAGTGGCTGTGGTACCAATGACAGCTCATTGTAGCCGACGATTTCCACACGTCCATCACAAAACTTTGCCTTAAGAATGATGTTTACACTTGACGCAACCCGCATTACGCCCATTTTACCTAAGGTTAATTTTATTACCAGGTTTTTTTCAACTACCATAAATGATAATATTATTCTTATATCATATTAAATGTATTAATACAATGAAAATAATTTACTTATTACATTTCAAATAAAATCAATAATACAGCTAAAAAAAATTAGTAATAATTATAAAACAGTTTTTAAATTTTAACAGTTTAGTGAAAAGGAAATTCAAATTTTATACAAGTAATGTCCAATAGCTAATGTTTTGCTTTTCAATTGATACCATCACTATTTTTTTACATGGTCTATAATAATTAAATAGTGAAGTCTTCGTAAAACTAAAGTTAGGTAAGAGTATTAAAAAACTGTGCGTGAGAAAGGTCACTTTACTTCCCGTCTGTTATTTATAAACAGTGATTGAAGGTTTTCTTGGAAATATAGCGGCTAACATAAAATAAGTTGGAGGGGGGAAAGTGTTGGAAGGGTCAGGGGGTTTGCTCAATGACTATTCTAGTTTTTACCTGAGAGATGGTGGATGAACGAAAATATTTACATTAACAAACTATGGATGATTCATAATTTTTTCAGCACTACATCTTACTACCCAATTCATTGCTCAGACATTCAAATACCCAGCTATAATTTATTGTGTTTTTGGTGTCTTTCACGATTCATATACTGTTTTAATAGCCGGAATACATAGTTTCTACATGATAATTGCTAAGCTATAAATTATTGTGTTTTTGTTGGTATTTTCACTCTTAGCACTTTTTTTTTAAATATTCGTTTACTAAACATAGTTCATGCATTTAAAACGCCTAATTATAAGTAATTTAATCTGCAAAATAGCACATGAATAAAACAAGACGATTGAATGATCGCATAGCTGATTTGAGAAATGACAAACTAAAGAGCTTCAATAATATATTTGGAGACCAACAAAGATGTTATGTATATTTTTGCAAAGGACCCAAACAGAATGAAAAATAAATGGTACGACACAATCACACATTTATCATATTGTGTACTATAGCTTTGAAGAAAATTTTCAAAAAGTAGGTTTATAGTAAACTACCCTTATATAAGTTTCACTCATAAAAATGAACAAATCCTCCTGTTAATCACAATAATCACTCTTTATATATGAATTTTAAACAAAAATTTTCAAATATATTTGAAGAAATTCAAATTTTGAAAATCAATTATTTGTAAACTACCTTAAAATTATTTATTTATAAAAATGCAAACTTCTATTTATCATGAAAAACTATTAAAAGATTGAATTCAATTTTCCAGGTCCGGTTCCAAAACATTAAATTTTTTTGTTTTAAGTAAACTAACCTTAAATTAAGTTATTATGTATATGCAAAATAGTCTCCCAATACCAATATTGAACCAAATCACTAAAGCAATTTTTCTCAAATACTCAATTTAAAGAATATAAGTTATTAGTAAACTATTCATAAACAAATTTACCTCCAAAATTAGTATAAAGCTTTATCTGTCGTGTTCATGTCAAACACTCCTCAAATATACTTTTAAGAAAAATTGTTATAGCCATTTTCAAAATAATTCAAATTTTCAAAAATCACTACTCAGTAAAAGATTCTTTATCGAATTTTTAACCAAAACTAACTATACAGGGCTATTTATCTCAAACACTCCCAATGTACTCATTTGGAAACAAATCATTATGGCAGTTTTAACATATTTCCAGTTTTGGAAAAGTCAGTGATCTGTATACTTTTACCCATGAGATTTTACACAAACACAAGTAAACAGTGTTATGTGTTATGTCAAACACTACCAAGGTCCCACTTCGAACCAAATCAGTAGACCCATTTGAAAAATATTAAAATTTAAAAAAAAATCAGTAATCGGTAAAGTACCCTTCAACGAATTTTTGCCCGAAGACAAACTATTATATAGTGCTATTTTTCATGTCAAACAAATCCAAGATATACACGTTAAACAAAATCATTAAATCCATTTTCGAAAAAAGTTGTAGTTAAAAATATATTCATCAGTAATCTACCCTTAATTGAAGGGCTAGGTTAAAAAAAAGTTTTGTGATAATAACCCTATAATATCTAAATTTCAAGTTTTAACAAAAGCTATAAAACGATTTTTAATCCGTGGCCAGGGACAGACAGACAGACATACGGACATAGAGACAGATAGAATCGATAAATCCACTTTTTTGGGGTTGTGTTCAAATAAAACGTAAGAATTTGTAATAATTTCTTGATCGATTGTTTTCACGATCTCAATAATATTTCTTGATATGGGAAAGTAAACATATCATTCCAGCTCTTCTAAAAAGTAACCTTATTCAAAATCTGTCACAGCTTGATTTACAGTATAATACAGACGATTTCTGTGCTGAGCACTATCATGCTGCCGTTGTGAAGAAAACAGGTGGAAAACGCATCAACTACGCACAACAAGGATCATATCAAGCTAGATGTGCTGCTGCTGTTAGCCATAATATTGGCACTCTTTACTACTAGCTTCACGAACAAATACATGGATCAAGCCCAGAAATATTTACTAAACTGGTAGAATCTCAAAAACGTCGAAAAGTATATCTCCCCCGAAATAAACGTGAGGAATCACAACGGGATTCAAACTATACCAAGTCAAGCAAACGTTTTTCCAAAGCCAATTAAGAAAATAAACATTCGTGATGAAGATTTTAAAGTATATAAAAAATAATTGATAAAATGCAACAACCCAAGGAAAAACTACAAGACATCTAATGTCAAACTAGAAATCAGAATGATTTTGTACTATGTTTAGAAGAAAGGTGAAAACGTATGACAGTGTATAATTTTGGGCAAGTCTGCAACCGTCTTCCAGCAACTGGCTGCAAGCATATAATAAAACAATGTTTATATACTGAAGAGAAACTGAACACAAAGCCATAGAAACATTATAGACATTAGAGGTGACTTTAAATGTTCATGATGAAAGATGGGATAGTGAAGGTAAATTTCCATCCTCAGCCGTAATGATGAATCCAAAGGCTGTAAAGGGGACCTTCTGAAAAGTTAACAAAGACAGAAAAATCGACGCTTTTAATGACTATTTGTAATATGGACACAAGATGAACCATGCATATGCATGGAAAAAATTGAACGTGATGATAATTTCTGGGTAAAAGAAATGATTGGCAAGCTAGCAGCATTTTATATGTACTCTTTACTTCCTGAACTTGTAAATCCTTGGTATTCACGCTCAATGTTCATCCACAATCCTTCCTATATTGTGTCCGAGTAAGATAAGAGATCTCAATATCAAACCAAAGCAAGGACCAAGATTTGATAGCTAGGTAAACAATGTAACACGTTACTAAACAGATACATATAGGTTGTATTGTAAAATCCTTTCATTCTAATCTGTTGTATTTTAAAGTATGGTTTTTTATGGACTAGCAATCCCGCACGGCGTTGCCCGTGACCCACTGTGGTATAAGAATTATATAAGCCCCCCCCCCACCCCCTATGGTGCCCGTATCTCTGAAACGTAATTCTAAGCCAGATAAAAACTATTTTCTTCAAAAATTTGTTTAAAATAGCCCAACTAAAAATTTAAAAATCCTGCTTCAAGTTGCATTCAGAGCCTCTTCCATCCACCTATGTTAAAAATTTCAGATCTCTGCCTCCCGTATTTGGCTGGGCATCGCACACAGACACACAAACAAACACTTCCTATTATTATTATAGATTGTAATTATTTAAGCACTATAATTAGTATAGTCAAAATGTTTTCAATAATGTTCCCAGTAATATTTCTAATTATTGTGATAGTGAACACAAATTTAAAGCTTAATTGATGACATTTGGTGTAGCAAAAAAAAGTTACTAGCAAATTAATGCATTACATGCATGAAGCATTCCCGTTTTTATTTTTCGTGTGCTAAATATTTAGTCCAGAGGGAAATGATTTTTACTTAACTTGTGAAATTATTATTATTATTATTATTATTATTATTTGTCAACACCTCTGGTTTTGGGATTATTACTTTGGTTGAATATTAGCTTTGTATGTCATGTGTGATGCATGACCCGATCTCGCTGAGCGAGAGTGATAGAACTGCATCTTGGTATGATTCTAATCAGATGCAACGGAAAAACGATTGACACTATCGATTTGACCACATTAGTAGAGGATATTATTATAAAAAGAATTTAAAATAAGATAGTGGTAAATCTATGTATTACGTCTTTGTGTTGTATCTAAGATTAGACTTAGATTATTATAATTAATAATTCAAGTATTTACTCTATTTTTAGCAGACATATTTGGTAGTTCTTAATTTAAATTTAATGTGAACTACTGTTTTATACATATTTTTACTGTGTAAAACCTGATTTTAATTGAAGTGGTCTCACTTATGTTTTAAAGGTGTTAACGTACTTGGAATTCTGTTGGATCAATTAATGACAAGCTTATTTTGTTGTTACGTTCGGCACACTATCTATTAGTGGCTTAATATAATTTGGTAGGGATAAGAAAGATAATTAAGAGGAAGTGAACCCGCATTTGCGGGGACTGAAAGATGGGAAAACCACAGTGATAAATCACTCGTGGAAAACCCTTCCCCGTTCTCCCGGTAGAGATTAAAACTTGAACCACCCCGTCAACGGCGATTGATGGATTGCGAGCCAACGACTCAACCCCTAGACCACCAATATGAGTCTAGGAAGCTTCATGAAAGAAGTTTAATTAAGATAGCTTTTTTCCACTTTAGACGTTTTTAGTTATTATGCTTTAATACTGGAAATTGGCTATATCATGATTTAATCAAAGGTGAAGAGAGGCTGAAGGACAATATTCACTGTAATGCAGCAGCATTTTTGATAAGAGGGAAGGAGTAAAACACAATGATGAATCATATGAGATTAAAAAAGTCACAATCATAATAATATATTTATACTGCATTTATATACGAGAAACTTAAAAAATTACAAATCATTTACACGTTACAGCCATTTACGTTTAGAAAATCATAATACATTTCCAAATGCTATGGTAATCATATTTATATAAATTGGAACCAGCATTATTATGGAGAAAATAAACTTGTTATGTTTGTTGCTCTAGGTAATGTACTATTATTTGTTTTTGTGTATGATATATTTGTGTGAATTGGAATCGCACAATATGAAGAAAATAAACTTTTTATGGTTGTTGCTTTAGGTAAAGTACCCTTATTTGTTTTTGTGTATTATATAGTTATTTATAGGTAACGTAATGCTTGAATAAGGGCACCTCGTAATAGTAAATAATAAAAAATTGAACCACATCTTTCCGACACCTTAGCTCAGTCGGTAGCGTATTTGCCTACTGAGCTAAGGGTCCCGAATTCGATTCCCGGCATGGCCAAAACGTTTCTCACTAGTGAAATGTGGGTTTACCTATTCACAGTGATAAATTAACGGCCGGGGACTGTTCTAGTCTTAAGTTAGATTATAAGGTAAATGAAGCTACGACAGGCCTAGCAAGCCGGTAATGGAACATATATGAATTGAATAAAAAACTGACCCAGGCCAAAGGCTGGAAAAAGTAATAAATGTAAATAAAAACCCACATCTAATTTTGGGACATGTGTTATTTATGGTAAAAAACAACACATTGTTTCCAAGCTAAGTTAAAAAATTTTGTTTCTATTACACTGAACACTATCTTATTTCTTGCTGTTGTTTTAATTTTACACTATATTTAATTAGATCATTTATATAATTTAAATAATACAAAATATAATTAATATCCTTTGCAATTCTTTGAAAGGCTAAATTGTGAAGAAAAAAAAATCAATAGATTGAAAATTTTTGCAGCTCTTTCTCTTGAAACGGATTACTGTACTTTTAAATATAACACAGTTCTATATTCTCTTCCACCCCCTTCTCACACCTCTCCATTTCCCCTACTCTTTAGCACCCACAAACCAAACTAAAGTAGCTCCATGGCTTCTTTGGTGCTGACTGACAGTTCACAGCGGACTTCTGACAGTCAACATTTAGGTATATACCTACATTTTGACTATCAGAAGTGACAGCTGCTAACTACATATTTTTTTACAGATCATATGGTTCGGCGTAGGGATACATAATTTGGTCTGGTAGCTTTTCAAAGCCGTCAGCTGTCAGCTGTGAGCTGTCAGTCAGCACCAAATAAGCAATGGGGATACTGTAGCTGTCCCTCAATCCCAAGGGCTCAGAGGCTAAATAGACCTAACCACCATTTGTATTTAGTTATCACTTGCAGGTAATATTTCGAAGTTCACACAATGGTATTGTCAACTCTTAGGCAATGAGCGAGAAATGACCCTGAGCGCAGGATTTGAAAACTAGAAACTAATGTTGCCACCATTTCGGAAATAAAAATATTACAATTGTATTCATATTTTTAGCTCGTTTAGTTAATGATGTAAGGATAAATTAAACAGTGATCCATAGCAAAGTATTATTAAAACTTTTGATAAATTTTAACTAATAAATCAAATAAAACATAGCATATTTCTATAATGATAAATTTTAGCGACTTACAATCTGTTAGAGTGGTTTGTTAGTCAAATGCTGATATAACCAGTAAAATGTACCCAGATTAGGCTTTACAAAGAATTATACTAGCCATATTTTATGACTTTTAGGACCTATATATATACACTAACAAAAAGTGCTAAAAAGTTTATTAATTATCCCTATCAGACGGAGATCTTCATTAAAAATTTAATAAATGCTGATCTTTAAGATTTTCTCCTTTCTTAACTATGTCATCTCCGGGGACTATTTACAAATGTAAGCTAATTTTAAACAAAGCAAAAAAAGCAAACTATTATTACCTACACAATAAACTTGACCCATAAAAGTTAATTACCTAAAAACTAGATTTATGACTTTTTAACGAATTCATGATTGGAAGACACTATGTAATACTTAAAGAGGTAGGTTCACAAATTATGATTACTAACACCAAACATATAACTTAATCTAGCTCGTGTTCTAGACAACCATTACGTACTTTTATATATTATAGTTGTGTTTTTTAATTTTATAGGAGTTAATCCATTTAAGTTAAGTAGCCTCTGAGAACTTCTGATCTCATTGTGTCATCTCAGTGAACCAGTGGCTAGAGAGTTTAACTAATAGGTCTTGGAGACACTAGTTTTATTTAGCATCGCGTCTTACTACCAGTTAGGGATATAGACGTATAATTATACTAATTACACTAATGTGTTAGGGATTATGGGGTTTAATTTATAGGAAGTTTAGCAGCATTTTCGTGAGGGAGGAGTGGAAAGCCATTTAAGGAAAACCACCCTCTGAGCACTCGACAAGCTCGAACCCCGAGCTCCCCATCTTCAGAAGTTAAGTATATTACACGAGTGTAGCGTGTTAGACTATGCAGCCACCGAAACGGGTGAAAGACTAGTTATATCACGAATTGTGTCAATTAATAATAATAGTATTGGTGTATTGGTTCGACACTATAGGTCAAGAAATGTTAATATTCTTGGTTGAAGAAATATGTGGATAATGTCTAAGTCATGGAGAGAGATAGCTAAAACCACAATAGTATCTCACACGCGGAAAGCTATCCTTCAATGCATCACCCGGGTTTCTAAACACAAACTAATCCATTTTTGGTGTCTTAGTGAGATGCGAGTGCTAACGCTTAAGACCACGAGACCATCAGTTCAGTTAAAAAATAAGTTATTTATTTAATTAGCGTGAATGCCCGTCCATTGTTCAACCCGTCATCCACCCACTATCCCCTTTACCGACTCAACGTGGCTGTTCTACGCGCCATTGAAGTGCGCTGGGACCAACGGGAGTCCCATCATTAATTCAAGGTGCAAGACTCGTCATTGTATTCCAGGTGAACTGAGTTTGTAACTAGCCCACGAGTCAGAACACCTCGCTGGCAATCTCCCGACAAGGCGAAGCACCCCAGTGTATTAGCTCCATCCAAGACTTCGTGAAATAAACATACTAGGCGCGAGATAAATTTGGTACAGTCCAAATTTTATAGTAATAACCTTATCTTACGGCTAGAAAAGTTTATATATTCCCTTTAATGTATTAATTTGTCACGTCATGTGATCTACAGCTGTCACTTTTGATTGATATGATCAAGACATATAAAATAAAACTAATAAAATAGTATGATGTTATCAATTTTGGCCACAAAGCTATGTTTTATAAAAGGTTTTTCCTATAAAAATTGGACTGTCCAAAATAGGTTCTAAGGAATTAAATAGATGTTTCTAAAGTTCAATTTTCTTAGGAAAAACCTTTTAGAAATCACTATGATTTTTTTTGCACCTAAACATTGATAGCATTCGACTATGTTATTAGTGTTATTTTATAAGTATTGATATTATTTCTCAAAAGTGACGGCTGGAGATCACAAGACTTGACGTATGAATACTTCAAAATAGATCTAGTAGCTTATAATAGCTGTCTATCTTCCTACTGAAATTGTACTGTAATGCTATGCGCCTCGCTGTCCGATTCACAGATACCCATAGAGTGGATAGAACAGTATACGTTTAACACAAGCGTTATTAATCGATGAATAAAAGGTAGGGATGATTTATATTGAGAGGAAATGCATTAACGTAGAGAGACGAGGGAAAAATAGCCTTCAATGCATATGGCTGAGATTCGAATATCGACTTCTTCGTCAACGGCAACGAAATGCAGTGTAAGCGTAATTATTTTGACAACTCGATCAACGGTTCAGGCTTACACTAACTATTCTGAGAACATAGAATGATGGTGAGTTTGAAGAACATTTATTAGTATTCACTTCGAGAGGTTAAAACACCACTGCAACTAGTGCAAACGCTAAGGATTGAACCCAACAGAAATCTTGGTGCCCGTTACATTGCCTATTTTAGGGCCTCCTTCTCCTTACCCCCATTCCTCATTCGTCTAAGGCAAGTACAAGAGCAGACTTTTTATAAAAATAAAATGCTAAAAAAAGAGCTAAATCCATTTAATATTAAGTGTTGTATTCTGTATGATGACTTAACTGATACAACTAGTAGTTGACTAATTGAAAGGTTGACTCTTTGATAATTATACTTTATATATATATATATATATATATTCTACTATAATAATAGTCTTCTCCCTTTCACTCCAGAAAAGTCTTTAATCACATCACTAAAGTCAATCCTTCCTGTAATTTTGTGTCATATAGAAAGTAGGGCTAAATTGTTAAGACGGTCTTTTTTCATTGTAGCTCGCATGCAGTTTTTAATGATGACAATCTTACTGAGTGCTCACGCACCTTCACTAACTGTTATTGGGAAGGTGTAGAACGTTCAAAGTGTTATGCACACCTCTGCGAATATGCCTTCTAGTCGCAACTTATGTATTGAATTTAAAAGATCGAGTAGGTGAAAGAGTTTGTAAAAGGGCCTTTGCATACCGTTTTACGGTGGATGATTTCGTTGTCAAATATTGTAGTCAAATCATCTGGGTACTTTTGTCTATAAGCTGTTTAGAGCAAGGGTCGGCAACCGGTTGATCACCGGGAAATTTTAAGTCGATCGCTTAATAAAATTACATCGTAGTTAAAAGTTAATCTTTGGTTCTCCCAGAACAGAAAATATGTATCAATATCTTTAATATAATTTTTGAGAGTGACAAAAATAACCTTGATAGGTCATAATTGACAATGTTAGTTTGTTTCCGTCTTGGTGATGATGTGTTTAATAAGCAAGCAAAGAGAGGGAGATAGATGCAAGGCATATAATGCAAGTACAAATTTAGACTCCAACATCGGCAGATCCAAGTTGCTCTGCGAAGCTTGGCCTTGTTTTAAAACTTTGCGCAATGAACTTGCTCCTTTTCCTAGGTAGTCTTCGACTTTTAGTGGAGGGGTTTGAACTTATTGTCGCTTCGTGTCCGTGAAATAACAGAAAATTCTTAATAATGGAATGTCATTTTTAAGAGCGCCCAGGCATTAAATATGGAGATAGTTCAAAGAGTTTGTAGTAGAAAGGGCTCTCAGTTTGGAGGGCAACTTCTTCAAATAGATGCTCGTCGGGAAATAAAGTCAAAATTCTTCGGAAATTCAAAGAACTGCTTACTCAAATAAAAGATTAACGAAAATAAATGGATATGATCTACTACCCGGAACTAGAGGATCTGGGATAGCTAATATATTTTGCATTCCTTCTTGATTCTAAGGATGAATGAACATAATTTGGAACTGAAAGCTAAAGAAAAATATCATAAACATGATTAATGTGGTTAAAACATTTTTAGGAAACTTGATATTTTGGTGAATTAATTTTTATAAAAGAGATTTTAAACACTTTACTTTCGTCAAAGGGATGTTAAGTGATTGTGATTATAAACACTTCGGACCGGAAAAAAACCCACCCAAAATCATCGATCATCTGAGAGCCGAGCCTGTTTGAAGATAACGTGAAGTTTGGAAAACTAGAACCAGCGGAAAGATTTATTTTAAAGTAATTATATTCATGTGATGTTGAAGATAAATTTCAGAAAGTTAATTTTGTCTTTAATCATCTTGATTATGCTACATTGGAAATTAAAATCATCACAATCCAAAACGATGTTGAAATGGAAACACTCTGCATTTGGCGAGTAGCCAGTATTCAGAAGTATCCACGTTTCTTATGTTTCACTATAGTTCTATATTGTTATGCAATTTTATAGAGTTTTAAGAAAACTAGGTGGCTTATTTTGAAAATACACATTTAATTTATTTTATACTAGCAGAAGTACCCGGTGTTGCCTGGGGTAACCACGTAATGGATTGCGTCGTTCGTCACCCCTGGTAAAGATTTATTTTTTGCTTTAAGCAGGCAGAAAAAAAGCTCTTCATTTGATTTCTTCCGAAACAATTTTTAATTAATTAAAAAAAAATCAAATCCAGATGTTAAAATGCCATCTTCAAGGTGCACATATTCGTGCCTCACATTTCTGCGTGCGGTAGATATCGAGCAACGCTAATGACAGACACACACACTCTTCCTTTTATTAAGATTATATATATATTTTTTAAATAGGAAGGGACATAATTATTGAGGAAAGAATGAATTTAAGGAATAAATATGTGAGGCATAAAGTAAAAAAAGTAGATACACAATTGGTGACCGCTAGACTTTTGATAGTCTTGTAAGTCTATTGGGGCCTAAAAAGCTGCTCAACCCTTGATTTAGAGCATTCCATAATATCTTTTTCACTCAAATTTCGAAAATACAGAATGGGCGAGAACAGCCTTGAGATTATATTCATATGCTCAAACCTATGTCTGTTTTAAAAAAAAATTAAAACAACTATATACATAAAAACGTCCTTAAGTACAGGGCCCCTTTAGCCTCACGCCCAAGTAAAGCTTTCCCCCTAGTCCCCCCCCTAACGCCAGACAAGCAGGCTTGGTACGGAATTAGATAACTGCCGCCGACACATAATGCCTAGGAAGACTTTATTACTTTAAGATGACCTCTTACATCTCACGTAGTATAGATTTAAATAAGTCAGTGATAATATTATGATAATTTACGATCGCACCATAAGTTATGTTTATTTTTCAAGTGGTCTTGAAAAGGTAAATTTAAATTTTAATTAAATGTATGATTACAGTAGTTGACCATGGTGGTGGTGGGGTTTAAAAAATAATTGCCTTCCCCCCTCCCTTGGCTACATGCTTGCTTTAGACTTTACAAGAACTTCAGAACTTGGAAACACACACAAATAAAGTAATATCAACGCCTAATTCATTCTAATTACACTTCTTATCAGAGCAGTAATTTTACTGTTTGCCGTCATGCGAACTGCAAATGGTAAGTTTGATGCCAGGCGTACAATGATTCCCTCATTAGCATCCTTCTCTTTAGAGATGAAGTTATTAATGAGCTGAGAACCGACGATCAATGTAAACATTCTTGTTATCTATCCCTTAGGAGAATAATACAGGGATGTTACTGAATAGAGACGGGGGAAAAATACGAGTAGGGAAACAGATGTACGACATTTGGAAAGGTAAAACACACTCTTTTAGGGATTGCAGCAGACATTAGGGTATAGAAATATAATAATTCAGAGAAAGAAAAGAACAAAACAAGCATATTATTTTATTCAATACCTTTACCCGAACACCGAAGAGCATTTTTGAGAATAATAGAAATCCATTTTGGACCGGAGATTAAACCCGAAACTTTTGGTAATCTGCGCCATTGCGTTTAAGACAATATATTATGGTTTAACTGTTTGTTATTAAAGGTAATTTTACACTTTGTATCTATGTAAATTAATTATAGCCATAGCTGTTACAATTAATTTTTTAGTTGGTAACCGTATTACCACCAAGCACGTATTGGTACATTTATATTAATAAATTACCTCTTATGTGATGTAAATTAAACTTTTATCTTACAATTCAAATCATAAGATGTTAAAAATGATTCTTTTAAATTAATTAGAGGGGAGTTAAAATTTTGTATATCGCCTAAACTCTAAAGGTTTGTGTATAGCAAAGTATGATTATTTTTAAATATTTCTAGAGCTACGTCTACCATATTACATCAAGTTAAATGATTGCTTAGTTATTATTTTAACTTACAGTTAAGAAGAGAATGCACATTTTTGGCTTAAAGGAAAAGTCTTGTATGTATTTTATTTATCAGTTAATATTTCATGGAAGAGAACAAATGTAATTTTACTTAATAGTTTGAATATAGTGTATTTCTAAATTAGTTTAACTCTACCACGCAACTGAATTCTATGAGAAACTAAATTAATTATGTATATACCTTAAATGTAATAAGAACAAACATGTTATACGTTTCCTATGCTTTTTTGTGCATTGAGCCTTACTACCCACCTGGGCTATCAACATATATACAGTAATTAGATAAGGAAGAGGGAGGTTAATTTCACATTAAATGTACCCAAATTTGCGTTAGGGAGAGTGGAAATTCATTTAGGAAAAACCACTATTCACACATCTGATCATGATTTGAACCCCAACTTTTTCGTCACTGACAAATCAGGCTACACGAAGTCGACACCTTGGACCATGTTGTCACCAAGACTAAATTTTTCTATGGTAAATAAAACCACTAAAATAGCCGAATATTTATCAAGACAACACGATAGTCCATACATTTTAAGCTATGTTTCGCAATTCATTCTGTGATATATTTAACAATCATTGATAATTAATCACTTTTAGAAAGGACATTAAAATATAATATAATACGTTAACATCATCCAGAATTGATCAAATGAAATAAAAACTTAAAAAAAAAACAACTAACAGTTACAGCTCATAGGAATATTCGTAAGTATAACGACATCAAACAAAAACTTCGTTGTAATATCTCTGTCAAATTTGTTTGGTCTATTTATGGCACTGGTGTATTTATTTTTATCCCTTCCATCTATTTTATGTATTTAAATATAGCCAGGTTCAAACCAAAACTCCTTGTACCCCCATTATATTCCGTTCAAAATAATTATTGCTTTAATACATGCGTTCAACAATTTATTTAAATCATACAAAGTTTCAGCAACATTTATTTGCATACCATAATACATAATATTATCATTTATTTTCGTATTCAAAGCAAAGGAAGAATAGAAAAGCGAGATCCTGGGAATTTACAGCGTTGTTTTCACGGGTTTTATCATGTGCGCAACCCAAAAATAACTTCTAATTAATACCCGCTTCAGTAGCCGAATGGTGTCTCTTGATGGCTGGGAGAACGGGGTTAAAATCCCAGAAGGGTCTACTGAGGGTAGTTTTTTCTAAATGGTTTCCCACTATCTTTCCACGCAAATGCGGGTTAAGACACATTGATGATAAAAACAACTTCTAAATATTGCTAACCTCTCGCCCTTCACACTCAACTTTAGTTTCCCATCAGCTCCAGGGTTGCCAATATTTTATTAATTAAAAATTCCCTGTATTTTCTAAGTTTCCCAAAAGGAAATCCCAAATTCCCAGACATTCTATAGAGTAGAATAGAGTGAATTTATTTCTCTCATAAAATTTACTAGTGTGGCGTCATGCCATTAGTTTTAAAAATTGGATGACTTGAGCTTGATGGGGAAATGTTATCAAACCATGTTTTCTAATCAATGTACCCACCTCGGTGGCGTAGTTGGCTAACGCGCCAGTCGTGTTGAGCCAGACCACCGAGGACGGGGAGATCAAGGTTCGAATTTCGGTCGGGTGAACTGGGGGTGGTTTTTCCTAAATGGTTTTCCACTCTCCCCCCACGCAAATGCGGGTTAACTTCCTCTAAATTCAACCTTCCCAATTCCTAATCCATTAGTATAATTAGTCCTTAAGCGTATAACCCGAACGGGTAGTAAGACGCGGTGCTAAAATAAAATTAAATTAAAAAATTAAAATTAAATCTAATCAACGTGTTTGTTTATTCATTTCGCATTTTCCTCTGTGGAAATGACCATTATTTAAATCTTGAAGTTAAATTCTTACATTTGCAAGTATTACAGTGATTTTGGTATCTTTTTTGTAAATTTCCCTGTTTTCTCCATAGAAGAAAAATTTCCTGTATTTTCCTGACACCACCGGTTTTACACGTGCGTGGAAACCCTGAACTGTGACCTCAAACTTTAAGAGGAAATCATGACTCATGAGTTAACCGTCCCCGAAGCGTAAGCTTATCATTAGAAATAAAATGCACAAAGATACGGTAGTACGATTAAGTGTGCGAGTAAAAGAATCCAATGGCTAGGACACATTTATTTCCCTCTATAAATCTACGAATACCTTTATTATGGGCCTGCACTTGTCCAAGTCAATGCAAAGTGGCAACTACAAACGGGTTCTAATTCTACGAAATTATAACTCTCATATTCAAATATCTTAAGATTTTGTGTTGTGACTGTAGATTTGATATGTAATTTTTTATCACACGCCTATTAATAATAAACATAGTTTAGAGAACCCTGTAAAATAATATTGGATTTTTTTAAATTCTTAGATTAGTAGTACAAAAAAAAAAGTGTAATCGACAAATAAATTTTAATCTGTCAGACAACTTTTGAAAATCATATTTATATTCATTTCTAACAAATTCATTAATTAGAACATACATGTTTTAACATAAAGTCTTATGCTCGTAATGGCCTGTTAACGAACCGTTTAGTCACCAAACTGCCATCAAGATCTCTTGACATTTACAGAAATGGAAATTAATAAAATGGGGGTCATGGTGGGGGAGTTGGGGGAAGGGGAGAAAAATATACTTAAATAGATAATTATAAAGCATGGCATGGTTAAAATTGAAATGTTAATGAGAAAAAGATTGGTTAGAAGTGAAGACAAGCCAAGCGATACGAGAAATATGAAATAATTTATTAGAATAGAGAAGAATTATTGTAAATTTGGGATCTAGTGGTAAAAACAAACATTTAAAGAAAGTGTTAAAAAACATCTGCAAGAAATTGAGAAAAAATGAAAGAGCAAGCATCTCGAAAACCCGTGGAGGAGTTGTCAAGGATGGGAAGATGAGAATGAGAAAGATGAAATAACTCCAGAAAGAAGGTGCGAACAGCACGAATGAAAAGACGAACACAACCAACACAAACTGTCTAGTAAAAAAGGGTGTGGGGAGACTACTGCATCCAGGATGATTACCTACTTCCACTGTAATTCAAAATATTGTCTAGCGACTGCATCTAAAATTCAATTTTCATAGGAAGGGCTTTTAAGAAAATACAAACAGATTTTTGAGGCCACGTTGATAACATTTTAGTATATATTATATAGTGTATTTTATAGGTATTATTAATGTATATTAAAGTTTAGAAGTGAAATTTGAAGATCACATGAATATACATAAGAACACATAAAAGTAGATCAAGTAGCTGTTCTAGCTGCCCGATAAGGCCCTTCGTATGAAAATTTGATTACACTGTTTCGTGTTGTTTTGAACAAGGTTTTTTGCTGTGTTATTTCGAATAATGTTTTTCCACGCATCCACTCTCTCACTTTTTTCAAATTATTTCTGACTATCGTACATGAAGCGTCAGAAATAAGATGTTCAAATCCTAAATTTCACAAAGTTTTATTTGAAGAAAGTTTGTACTTCTACCAATAAATGAGAATAAATACAGTTTTGCTTTGATTTTTTTTTAAAACTTGTACGTTTAGCAAAAAGGTAAATACAAGCTTATGCTAAGAGATAGAGATGAGAAAGAGAGTTTATAGGAAGTTCACCAGCATCAGTGTAGTTAGAGAATGTGAAAAACATAGTGCTAAATCCCATGTTAAGAATCAACTATCACTGTCAAGTGAGGAGTGTATTCTGAATATATGGATAGCTCGGTTTGTGGGACAGTGATTCGATAAGCCTAAAACTATAATTTATAAATAACATTCAATTTTTAGTGAAATTAGGTTGTACAAGTCGTGTTAAATTAACATGAAAAACATAAATATGTAATGTAATATACCTAATATAATATACAGGCACAATATTTGATTGATACCTGAAATAAATTGGTAATATTAATTACAAGTTATGATACTTTATAGTTATGAATGTCTTGAAATTATAACAAACATCTAAAAATTCAGTACATATTAAAATTGTAGACATTTGAGTCAAAGCTATACTTAGAACTATGTTTTTAAAAACAGAGGATGATGTGATCATGCATATTTCGTATTTCTGTATTATTTTGAGAATTGACAGAACAAGTTATTAAATTTGAAAAAATCTTCTCTAGGTCCTAGATACTACCTGTGTCAACGGCTGAGACCCCCCAAAATGAAATCCTGGCCACGTGCCTGTTACCTACTCAAAAGAGATTACCTTTCTGTGTTCAGTTCCTGTTCCGTGATTTCGAAAGGAGTTCACAAAACGTTCAAAGGCGAGCCTTTTCCAATAGTTTGGAATGAGCCATACAAATGGCATGTATTATAAGATTGTGAGGGTGAGGGGATCAAATCTGAAAGAGGGGTAAGATTTTTTTTAGCTGAAAAATATTTAAAGGGTATTTTTATAGGACATTAAAATTAATCAAAAGGAGGGGGTTCATTTTTATCAATATAATTGATTTTTATAGGAAAATTTTTATTTATTATATCACATAACTCAAGCAACTTTCACAACAGACATTGTGGTGGAAAAAAAAATCATGTAAGTATATATATAATTATTATTTTATATATTAATTATTTATTTTCTTGTGATATAGATCAAGATTGAGTATGAATAAATGAATTTTATTTAATTAAAATAGAACTGGGCGCCAAATACCAACCCCTTTTATCTTCTGAGGTAGGTAGATTTTTTATTCAATAAGTAAATCCTCAGAAACTGTTCAGCGGTGATACGAAAACCCCTTCTCTCAGGATCCCTGGACTTTACCTAAAGTTTTTTAAAAATAATTGTTGGACAATTACACCAAAAGACTTCCTGGAGCAGATTATTATTCCTATCTTGGACATCCAACTAACAGAAAATATTTATAACTGGGCTACAATGTTTAAATTTACCATGAACATTAATATGATAAATAAACCAATGACACCATGAAATTTATATAGTGATTGTAATCATTGTGAAAAAAATTAATCTTTGAATAAACCCTACCTAATAAGGCATGCCTCCTATGATTTGATTTAATATACGTATTGTGAAGCAACACTTGAAATATGATGACAAAACAGAAAATAAAATTATGAATTATTACAGAAATATTCCTTGAAATGAAATAATATAATAGGTTTAATTTAGGTTTTATGTCAGATTAAAATATTGAGTTCTTTGAAAAAGATAAAATATAACTTGACAATTCGAATAGTTGGATGATGATGGATGAATTTTTTTGTCTCACCCAATAATGTAGCTTGGTGATCTCAGTCTCCGGTAACTATTATATGTATATACTAGGTTTTATACCTCACATATTCTTCCAGAAACTATCTCTACCCTTCCTTGAAGGTTAGTCCTTACTCTTAAATAAGAGTTTGCTGCCAAAATGATGCTTAGTTATTCTTTTTTTTATAATTTCCGGCCTAGGAGAAAACTAGTTGCCGAGAAAAATCCTAACTCTTTAAACAGTGAAAGTCCTTATCTATGGTGAAAGTATTGTGATAAAAATAACTTAATATTATAATTTGTTCAATAAATATAAATCATCTTTAAAATTAATTTAAATTTGGCACCAAAATCCAAACGAGAATAATAATCTCTTCCGCTAGGGGCAATTATTTCTTCAAATGACAGCCAAATGTTATAAGCGTCCAAGAACATAATAATAAATGAAGATCATAACAGTTCCGAAATAAACCACTCTATAAAGCAGATAGCGTTAAAATCACCTACAGAAAAAAAAGCATGGCGTGTTGGCAATTTATTAATCAAAATAAAGAAAGAAAATGTAATATAGTGAAATAAAGGTAAGTAGATTATATATATAATATATATATTTTAATTGTAAATAAATAATTAATATTCGAAACTTTAGGAGTTGTGATTGAAATTTAAACCAATAAACAGTAAAGTTGTCAACGTTAATATATATTTGAAAGACTGAGTATTAAATCTATATTATCATTAATTCTTTTAGCAAAAATAACATCACAATATGCTTACTTATATTTTTTCTACAGTACATTTTAGGCCAACTAGAGTGTGTCTCTCCAAAATTTGTTCAACAGTAATGCTTTCTAATAAAAGCTATAGTAAAATGTGTATTTTTTTCACAATGAAAGAAGACTTTAACTTTAGTCCAAAGTTACAATAAAAACTTTTAAATCAGTCCGAGGAGTGTATAACGTAAAAAAAAAAACTTCTTCCATTGGTAGTTCCGAGGGTGGAGCCCAGCTACCCCCTAAAAAAAGTCTCTTTCCAACCAAATACCCTCCCACAGTAAAAAATTAAATTCTACATACGTGCTTGGCTCACACCGTTTTGAGAGTAATTTCTGAATAAACTATGTACTTTTACCAAATGAGGAATATATGAATAGAGGCTACACCTTTATTTTTATGCATTCATCTAAACTCTAGAATAATTGGTTCCCAAACTTGTTGAATGGCGTACCACCCAAACAATTTCCGTATTTTGGAGTGCCACCAAGAAAGTGCTGAATATTTAATATTTAGGTACATTTTAATGGCGCCCAGGAATATGACACAACACTATTTAAAGATTAACAGTTTTTATTTATCATTATTTAACATTTCTACTCAATCAATACGGATAATAAGGCACAGGTATCAAATAAATATAAAAAAATACTCATATTTACCCCTTAAACAACTGTTTAAATCTTTTTTCCTTTGGGTTTGATTTGGTCGTGATATATTTATGGTATTTGATGAGACATTATCTTTTTACAACTTGGTATACTCACCTGTACTAATTAAGCTAGTTATTTATGGATTAGGAACGCTGAATTTATAGGAAGCGCACTCGCATTTGCGTAGAGAGAGAGAGAGAGAGAGAGAGTGGGAAACAAGTATAAGAAGGCAAAGTGATCGACAGCGTACTGGTTGACTTAATAAATAAAAATATTTCAAATCTTGAATGTGTCAATTGATCAACACGTTTAGGACCATGTGATAAGATATAAAACAGTTCGACTTGAGAGGACCTGCTGGTATACTAAAGTTGAGAATGATTCAATGAACCAATTGACCGACAAGTCAATACATTGCAAACAACGTGTTGGACAACAAAATCGTAAACAAAAAATAATAGGTGCAGTCTATGAAATATTATTTTTTAATATAATTTATAACTCTAATAAATACCCAGATTTGTGGTCATATGATCCAATGCATCACAATCCCATTGTACTGGATTGCCGGTGTTGAGGAGATTAGGGTTAGAATCCCGGTCATACGTTCAGAGGTATTTTCCCCCTAAAAGCTTATTCACTATCCCGCCACGCAAATGAGTGCATATTTCCTTAAATTCTACCTTTATCAATCCTTATCCTGCGTATAGCTCAAACGGGGAGTGAGAAGCTAAGGGGAAAAAAAACAAAAATTTAGTGGATTTTTTTAGCACCGCGTTCGGGCTATACGCTAATTTTGTGGATTAAAATCACAATTAGTAAGGCATTAATTTTCTATGTTGATCTTTTTGGGTCAACCAGTTGACTACCGATCATTTTGTCCGCATATGCATGAGTTCAACCAGTTGGTACAAGTCATGACCTACTCGTGTAACCAGGCCCCGGGACATAAAACAATAGCAGATTATGAACCAGTGGTAACAAGGCTCTGGGATATAAAATAGAATATTATGAGCCAGTGGTAACAAGGATCCGGGACATAAAACAATAGCAGATTATGAACCATTGGTAACAAGGCCCCGGGACATCAAATAATAGCAGATTATGAACCACTGGTAACAAGGCTCCGGGACATCAAACAATAGCAGATTATGAACCACTGGTAACAAGGCTCCAGGACATAAAATAGAATATTATGAACCAGTGGTAACAAGGCCCCGGGACATAAAACAATAGCATATTATGAACCAGTTGTAACAAGGCCCCGGAACATAAAATATAATTTTATCAACCATTGGTAACCAGACCCCGGAACAACAAACAATAGTGGGTTCCGAGCTGAAGCTGTGATTCAAACTAAGATTTTTAGTGAATAATTTGAATGTTTGATTTAGATCCTGATTTTAATAAGATCATTAAGATCATTATTTGACAGCTAGAAAAGTTACTAGAAGTGGGTTCACTTATTCATACGTCAAATCATGTTATCTACAACTGTACCTTTGATAAATGCCTATACTATAATATTAAAACAAGTTATACATTATAGTCTGCACTGACTGAACCGACTACACTTTTATATCGTCAGTGCGCGTGAATATGAGATCATGAGCGTGGGATGAATCCTGGATAGCTCAGTGCTAGAATATTGACGCGCTAAGATCCCGTGCCCAATTCTATTCTAGTGCCCAGGTGTCATTTTTCAATCAACTTAAATAAATTAAATTATATTCTCCTCCATACGGACGTTCCCGTAATTAAAATGATTTTGCAGCTTGTGTGTTGATATTCATCAGTAATTATTTAAGGAAGCCGTAATTCAAATCAAAACTCTTTGTGGTGAATTTAAATAAATGATATAGTTCCTTACCAATTCCAACAAGTAGGGAGCTATTATGTCTTAAGTAAGTGATACAGTAGAACTCCAACTATCCGGATTAATGAGTGCCGGACGTGATCCGAATATGCTGAAATCCGGATGATTGGATTAATAATTTAATTAAGGCAATGTTTCGAAATAAAAAGCAAAATTTACTCTAAAATTACTTTTTTAAATTATTTTTGCAATAATATAGCGAAGTGTAATCACATTATAGTACTGTTGTAAAAAATACAGTAAGTTTGTACTTATTGATACTGTAAACAATAATACAATGAATTTGAATCGGGAGGTGGAGGATGGAATTTGGCCTTGGAATGGCAGGGAGGCCAGCCGGCGAATACCATCGCCATTCGCAGCGTGACAAATTTCAGTACTCTACAGTACAGTATTTTCCTTTTTTATTTCCTTATAGCGATCCAGATATTTGGGGGTCTGGATGACTGGAGTTTCGGATAAGTGAAGTTATACTGTATATACGCCACCACCTACGTTTGTTATGAGTTTATTACGTACCTGGAAACATCGTAGATCTTTCATTGTTATAAGTTTATATCGATTCTTATTCAACTTCACCTTTTTGTTTCGTTTTATTGGTCTTGACGCACGTTTCTTTTTAGGGTTGAACTTAGCCATGTTCAATAAACACGCAAAATTAAGATATTTTTTAGAAAATACCTAAAGAAATGCAGTACTCATGTGACATTAAATATATTTTCAACATTTATAACTTCTTAATATACTTTTTAATGTTCAATTTACAACCAGTAATAAAAGTGAAACTCATATATTTTTATACATTCATTAAGTTAGTTGTAATATTCAGATGAACAATAAGTTTAAAATCAAGACGCGTTTTGATGTACCAAGAGATGAGTTCCTTTGACACTTTGAGTTGAAGAACAAAACTAACACAGTAAAATGTTACCCAAGTTCCAAATTGCTATAGGAAGGAAAAACGAACAAAATAAATGTCACAACTCGTCACTCAGGTAGTAAGACGCGGTGCTAAAAAAGAAAGCACTTAAAGGTGAGTCATTAGTCAGGCTAGCCCGATCCTTCCTTGGTCGGCCTGTCTGAGTTATTGGTAGGTACAGTCAAAGCAAGACGTTTCAGAAAATAGACATAACAAATTTACATATTGCATTGATCAATTCGGTGTTCATAATAAAATAAAAGAGTAGAGTTAGGTTAATAAACCAAACAAATAGGAAATAACGACATTATGTACTACAAAATGATACAAATACAAAGTATCGAGGCATAAAACTAAAAGTACTTGTATAAGATTAAAAATTATGTAATTTTACAACTATTAAGTAGCTTATACATTAAAAACTATTTTTATTTAAAATAATGCAAATACTTCATTGCATACACTTCATAAATACATGTCTAGCTAGAATAAATTTAATCCCCATGCATTAACTACTTTACCTTTGTGATGAAAAAAAAAATATATGTATATATTTTTTTACTTCTTTTAATTATTATTTATTAATTTTTGAATTTTAGGAATGAATTTAATTTATAATATATAATAATGTTGTTGGACGCCAACTATCAACCCCCCCCCTTTTTTTGTGAAGTAGGTAGATTTTTATCATTAAACAAAGTTATCCCCATAAACTGCTCAGCGGTAAGACGAAAACCCTTTCTCTCAAGACCCCTGGACTTTACCTAAAGTTTTGACTTAAGTTGGACACTTATAACCAAAGACTTCCTGAAGCAGATTATTACTCCTTTCATGGACATCCAATCTAATGAGGATAATTATACATGGGATGCAAGTTCAAAAGAAAAATACAATGTACATTGATGTAAATAAAAAAAACAATTAAATTTAAAGAGTGATTTTTAATTATTGTAGTGAATGATATCCTTAAATAAACCCTACCTATTAAGGCATGCCTCCTATATTTCTTTAAGCAAATAACAGGATTTTAACAACAACATTTATTCCTTATAACATGTAACAATAAGGCTATGATTCTTTAATAAACAAAAATATTGTTCTGAGGTGGACAAACGGTAATAATTCTGGTTTGAGAACTGAAGTTATTTGTCCTTCTTTAATAATTTTAAGTATTATACTTAATTATTTAAATCCATAACAGAATGATTACAGATGGATTTGATCTCACCCGAAAATGTCCTTGTTCTTGTAAATGTTGACCCAAAGCTCCGTCAACATTTAACTCCAGGCCTTAAATTTCCACAAAATCTTCCTTGAAAACTTCAACTCAACCTTCCTCACAAGTTAATACTTCCTTTTAGAGAAGTTTTGTATGATAAGAATTACCATGAACCAAAAATAAATATAATTGAAGGATCCCCAAATCGGGTCCTTCTTTCCACTTTCAAAGTCAATTTTAGAGTCACCACAAAAACTTAGACAAAACACAAACACGTTCTTTTTGTTTTAAAATAAACAATCTCCGGCCTAGGAGAAAATAAATTCACCTGGATTTATAACAAAGAATAAAACAAACAATTTTAACTATTTAAATATTGAGAGTATTACTATAAAGATAATTATAATTTTGACATATGAACATAAGGCATCTTAAAAAATTAATTTAAATTTGGCACAAAAAAAAACCCAAAGAGAATAATAATCTCTTCCGCTAGTGGCAATTATTTCTCCAAGTGACAGCCAGATGCTATAAGCGTCCAAGAACATAAAAAATAAATTAATATAATAGTTCTGAAATAAACCACTCTCTAGAGCATATAGCGTTAAAATCACCTACCAACAAAATTAATAAACATGGCGGGTTGGCAGTTTATGAATAAAATAAAGAAAGATGATTTTATATAGTGAAATAAAGATAAGTAGATTATATGTATAACATATATTTTAATTGTAAATGAATAAATAATGAATATTCAAAACTTTAGGAGTTTTGAATGAAATTTTAAACAAATAAACAGTAAAACTATCAACGATATTATATATTTGAAGAATTTAGTCAACTGATTATTAGATTTTTATTATAAGTAACTCTTTTAACCAAAAATAACATCACACCTTAAAATGAGTACGTAAAATAAATAAAATAGTAAGTTTGACTACTTATAACTCAAGAGCTGTAATGATTTGAAATCATTGAATCAATATATATAGCTTATATTCACACACTTATTAAAATAATGCAATAAAATTTTGGTGGTCGAATGACCTTTAGGAGCACTGTGGAGAATTGCAAACGTTTAGAAATACCAATTTATTTAAGAAATGGTTAGATATTCTTTAATATTGTTTTCACCAAAATGAAGGCGAAATTTCTGACCAGTTAAAAAGTTTAGATTCTAATTCTAAAGTTTTTTTTAAAGTGTTATATTTTACATGTAACTGTATAAAACAATCCCACAAATCGTGACCCTGTCCAAACATGACTTTATTTGATAGAGGAAGGCTACATACCATACCGCGTGGCTACTAATGCAGGTCTAAAATAACTATTTTATGCTATTTATTTAAAATCATTAATGTATACTTGAAATAATTTAAAAAGTGGTATTTTCCCGGTGTAAATTAAAATTTCCACACTCAAGTATTTAAAGTTAAAACAAAAATATAGCATGGTTTTAAATAGCTCTAAGGGTTTCTGTTATTAAAAATTACGTAGTAAACACTAAAGTTAAACTATTGTATTTTGTGTGAGTACATGGATGCAGGCCGGATAGTAATATAAAGATATTGCAGACAAACCGGCCGGTCAGCTCTGTCTCGCGGGCCTTATCATTCGACCACTGAAGTGGGTTCTGTCTGTTAATAAAAGCTAAATCAGTTCGAAATTTTAATTAACCATATAGGGCATATATATATAAAATTATTCACAGTTTATTGAATCAATTATTCAACATATTATATACCCTACACTCCATTTATCTTAAAAGGTAGCAAGCTTTCTTTTATGAATTACTATGATGTAGCAGTGTAGCTGATAAAAGACGGCTATAGGCTAGTCTAATCCATTAAAGTATTGATGTCACCTTTCAGTGTAAACCGATTGTAGGCAATATCAATATTATTTTAATACATGAGATAAAAAATAAATAGGTATCTCAAACTGCTTTCCTATTTACTATTTAACATTTTTTACTATTAAATGAATGATATTTTAAATAGGAACTAACGAGTATGAAAATACGCATATAATTTTAACGTTATCTTATCATCACAAATTAAGATTCGATATTTATTTGTTTTACCGTTTGATCTTTTAAATATGTTTCTGGCTATCTTGTATACCAGATCGAATGGTAATTTCACTGTAAGCTCTGCAAGAATACATTAACAAAGTGTGATGCCAGCAATGGAGTAAGGACATAATTATGTAATTTTTCATAGAGCATATCTCAATAAAGGGCGAGATGACAGGAAATCTCTAATACCCTACAGATATGTTCACACACATGTCCTAGAAACATTTATTAAGCAATGTCCTGATGTGCAACACAAAGAAGGTATTGTACATAGGAAATGCATTAAAGAAAATAAGTAAAATATACCCTCACTGGCTTAAACAATGCAAAAAAACACATGCTATTTTGCACAAAGCCACCTCCTTAAAGTTAGAATCCACAATCACTTGCTGTGGGCTGCAAAGAAGAATCTTCAATGTTTAGGGAAACCAACGCTGAAAATACGGAACTTATTACACCAATAATCTCATCTCATTCAGTGAATTTTGGAGAGTTGAGTACTTGTGATTTTAGGTTGATTTTGATCCCAATTAAATGTAATAAATTAACTGGGTTTTGACATGATTCTATGAATATAGACTCTTGTCTTAAAAGTAATATTTGTAACGTGTTCCATTTTGAAACGTTGAAATAATGTAAGGATTTATAAGTTGTTTTAATGTTGAATAATTGTGTCATACGAAACAAAACCGCTGTTTGGCTTAAGATTTAGGTTAACAACTTTGACTTTTAAATAGTAGGCTTGGATAGGAGGTATGTTTCAATAAATCACTTTAGTTGTTATAGTGTGTAAAAGCTCAAATATGTACCTATACCTAAATAAACACTCTTCATAAGACAATATAACTATAGTTGATAAGTCAAGAAAAAATACAGTGTTCAAATAATGAGACATTGTGACTATGGACTAAGAAACTTACATAAGTGACCAATGTAATATTTACCACTTTTTGTTTTATAAATCGTGATTATGCTACTCCATAGCGCCATTGAGCCTTTAGTTGAAAGTAGTTTTAAGAATGTATATAAATGTGTTTTCACCACTGAAACGTATAAGATCATGATTTGTGCGCATCTTTACGTAAATAGACAATTTATACTTTCTCTCGACACTTTTAAAATCAAAAGTACTGTGATCGTAAAAAAATTGAAGTCCAAATTTTGATAACTGTCAACCCCCAGAAACCAAAAAAGTGTTTTTTCGATTCCGTCTGCCTGTGTGTAGGACTAGAGCCAAAACCCTTTTACTGATCTGGCTAAAACTTAGTATATATGGTTTTTATAAGGTTCCCTCGAAGAGTTTTTGGAATCAGACAGCTTACTCTAAAATTGAAGGTAGTTTAACTAAGGTAAAAAAGAGAAAAAACAAGTTATCTCGAAATCCACTGCAACGATTTTTATTACATTTCGTATTGGGACATTGTTTATCATTACAAACTAAATGGACGTTTTAATCACCCCATGAACATAATTTTAAGGATACTTTACATAAGCAGATATTTCCAATTTTAATCATACCTTCGCAAGTATTTGAGACATGAAATAACTCATTATTGTAAGGTTGTGTTAAAATTAATTTAAAAAAAACCTTTACTTGAAATATATTTTTATAAAACAAATAGGGGGTTGTCCATAAATTACGTAAGGCTTTTTTTCATTATTTCGACTCCCCTTTCCCCCCAAACCCCCCCCCCCCACGTAAGGGATCGTTAGAATTTTCGTTTTCCCCCCTCCCCTTACCGATCTTACGTAATTTTTTTTATGATTTGGTAAATTATATTATTTTAGACATAAGAATTGGTGATGTGAAATTATAGAATACTTATTGGAGTAAAATTAGGTGTAACACATCATAGGTAAATGAAAACTTATAGTTATGTATAGCTGTGTATGTATATGCTACGCTTTAGTGCCATTTGTCATCGCTAGGGGCAACCTTTTTAACGCGCGTCTGTAGAAGTGTTTTTTTTAGATTGTCTCACCATAAACATTGATAGAATCCTTAGTTAAGATGGATTCTGCCCACCCCCAAGAAAACGTAAGAAAATACTGATCACCCCCACTAGAAAAAATCCTTACGTAATTCTTGAGTGGTCCCTAGCTTCCGAGCTATTGGCAAATATATGTCTTTAAATTAAGGTCTCGGGAATCGGGAATTGATTATTATGCTTTTTGATAAAAGTATGTAAAATCTGTAAAATATGAATAATGAACAATACGTTTCTTTCATTTATGCCTCTTGGTGGAATTTGATGCTCTTTTTTTCCATCATGTTTCTGCAATAATGTCTATTATCTAGTTTCACAAATCTTACGAGTTTTAAGTAAATGTTTCCATTTTTAGACAAAGGAGAGAGAAAGTCTGTGTGGTGCACCTTACTATTTATTTATTGAGGTAGGGCTAGTTATTAGCCTTATTAATATGGACACGAGTTAATATTATACAACTAATAAACTAGTTTGTAGTTTCGTCTTTATTAAAACATTATCTCTCACTTAGTGGATACCAAAACTCATATCATAGAAGAATTATCTATTGAAAACATTTATCTACAGTTAATTTTGGCCAAATAGTCCATTTCAACTGCTATTTAAAAATACTTTATCTAAATATTAGAGCTATAAAGCGCAAATATGAGGATTTGCTATGTTTTCTCTCCCATATTAAACTAAATATTGATTTAATGATATAAACACAAGTGTGGATGTACGGGGGTGCCCATCAGTTCCCGTGACTCTTCACTCAGTTCCTGCTTCTTTTTCACCTTCACATTGTTCCAATGGTTTTTGAGCTGATAAAGAGAGCGCTGAAATTGTTTTTAAATAGATATTAACAAAATTTTATCAAAATTACTGACAACTGGGTCTGGTAGGATGCTACACAAAATTATTCCCATCAATGCCACATTTTTTTTCTTCTAAAATAACAATAAGTCACTATTTTATTGCTATCATTACCCTCTAAAAATATGCTGAATCGGATGATACTAAAATAATAATTCATTTAAAGATAGTAAAAAATACAGGTTTTAGGCATAATCAATATCATGAATAGTGTCACAAATATTATACTCAATATGAATAGGTCTATGGGTAAAAAAAAGGCTTATTAGTGAATGTTTTAATTTGATTAATATTGAAAAAACTAGTTAATAAAACTTTAAGTATATAATAATTGTATTTTCCATGCCCTTATGAGTGTAATAATAGTGATAAACCGTTTATTAATTAATATTTGAAAAAGAAAATGCAGGTTATGTGTGACTAATTTTGTGTACCATTGCTGATGTAGACTACTTACTTCTATTTGTGTTTACATACTATAACACAACTTATTAATAATACATAATAATACTGGGCTAGGCCTTAGACGACCTACCTGTACTAAACAGCATTACTTAAGAGTTTAAAGTAGGGAGTAAGCTTCCGAATGCTAAGCCTGTATTTCAAGTGTCAAAAAAGGCTTGGCTGCACGGTAATTTAATGTGATACTCCTTACAAAATAAATTACTAGTGAATAAGTCTAATAAAAATAATAGCTGGTTGGTAATTAAATACTTTAAATTTGATAAAGAAATATTTCGGGAATGATGCCTAAGCACCGTATCGTATAATAGGCCAAAAATATAATATTTAACTTAAGATAACAACTAATTAAAAATTTAAAACTAAGAGTACACTTTTACAGATGTTTAAACAATATTTGTTCTTGCGTAACTTGGGTGAGTTCGGTTTTGAATTAGGCCTAGTCACTATAGCCCTAATAAAGTTTTTTAATACCTAATCTTGAATTTAGTAGTTGATTCTTTGCATGCTTGTGAGTGTTATGCTAGGTACCTAGTTATAAAACTTGTGATTTTGGGGGTTTTCAAATAGAAAAAAATCGCCTAAATGGTACTGTACAGGTTTCGTCCCCTACATCTCCATTCCTGTGAATATTAACTAAGCATTACTGAGATTTTGATAAATAGGCCTACATTTTCATTTAAACCATCATAATAATGTAAATATAAACTATATAGATTGTGTGTGTTAATAGAAAAAACTGTTTTCAATGTAGCTTATAATGACAAATATGTATTTTTATTGAATGCTCTAAATTGTGCACTCCCTCACTCAGTTTTTATGACTTTATGTAAGAAAATGTTAAAATTATTTTAGTAACTTTAGTAATTTAACTTCTACTTTTCTTCCAACCAAAATCATACTATTTCTTGATCTTTGCGCGTAAACGAAAGCAAGCTGTTTCGAGGTTAAGTTTTGAGTGTACCACGAACGTGAAGTACTTGAAAGATTGTATTTTACTAGCAATTAACTTTATTAATAAACCCACTTCTTTATTGATATTCATCGGTATAGTATAACAGATCCAAATGAAAGGCATACGAAAACCATTAACATTTTGGAAATTACCGGTAGAGTTAAAACTCATGGTGATTTTTTTTTCACGCTCTCTTCTTCGCAGCTAAGCTCCCTACATCCGTTTTTTTACTTTATATAATCGTGTGAGTCTTGATTTGCTCCAATAAATATATTCACTCGTCCTCGTTAAAATTTGTTTGTTTCTGCTTTTCCGTCATTTCCAGAAATGTTTGCGCGTTTATGATCAGGTTTGTTAACTTTACGAGAAAAATCGTCCCTATGGAAGGCAGTGGTTGTAGAGAATTTTATTTCCCGCTGGGTGTGGTACCTCTGTGTATGATTTTATCACGCGACTGCTCGCCAGACGTTCTAGCAAGGCACCCGTCAGACTTAGCTAGTGCTTAGCCTGTGCTTACTGCTTTGCTAGTGGTAGCCCAGTACTTTGGCCGCGTTTAACATCGTTCTTGCATACCGCCCACATGTATACTTCCGGGAAGATAAACTTAGTACAAGCCATTTCCGTTATCAGCCTAAATAACCTAAGCCGTGGACCATTAAAAACATTACTTTAAGATACGAATTCATATTTGTTTCACTAGACATCTGTTTTTAAAAATTCACTAAAGGATTTATGCTTTAATTTGCCGATCTGTAGTGGTTGGGCAATAGTGTTTATGGTAGTACTTAATGCTGTATACAATATTATTTAACTTGCTCAATAAATAATAATACATAATAAACTTGTTTTTATACCACAAAGTTATTGGCACTTGATTTAGATAGTGGTCAATGTCAAATAAAGAATAAGTTGCGTACGAATTTTTACTCTATTCAGTTGTTTATTTTTTTCCCCGGACTACGTGTTTGTAGAGCAGTTGTTAATTCGTTAATAATAAAATAGATATACTCTTTTTAAAAATTCAACTTTATTTATTGAAAACTAAGGTATGACTCTATTATTCTTTTTTTAGATTCTTTCATAGTTTCATATAGAATAAGTTTATTTGTGAATACATACGTAATACATTTAACGCCGCAGATAATAGGTCGATAAAATAATATAATTGTAATAGTTATAAAACAGCACAATCACGCAAAAGCAATTTTCATTTTATGTTCAAACGCTCGTGTAATGATATTGTATCAATGTTGACTGAAACCTGTTTGGAAATTAGAATTGGCAGTGCATGAAAAAACTTAACATTCAGTAGTTTCTCATTGAGATATAGAGTTGTGCAGCATACATTGGGTTTAATGTTTTGTGATATACTTAAGTGCCAGTGTTTTGAAATTATTTATAATAAAACAACAAAATCATGGTAAAATTTAAAAAAAATGCATAACCATTCCCTTGAAGATAGAATGGGACCTCTCATTGAGGAAATAAATACTTTTAGAACATCTGGTTGTAGAGTGAGCTTTAACTTCCTGGTTCGAAGTCAGGTGCTATCGTCCACCTAACTTGTATTATTACCCCGCATCTTAAGATATTAAATACAACATTAAGTTCGAACCAGAAATTGTCTCGAAGTGAAGTTTTATACATACTTCATTTGGTAGCCGCAAAACTGGGACCAGTTTGATATTTAATTTATTTTAAGAATAAAAAAAAACTTTGTTGAATTAGCAAAGATAATCGCAAAACAGTTTCACTGGTCTCAACTTCACTGTTTTTCTAAAGTATACTGCAGGAAACCGCACCATAATGCGATGCCTTGTTCGAGCTGTGTTACCTGACTAGCTGGGTGTTATCCATGAGGCACGACGGGCACTTAATATCCACACGGACTATACTAGTTTATATTTGATTACTCTGATGGAGTAGGATAAAGTAGCTGAAGTTTAGAGGAAATCTACTCGAATTTGTATGAGGTAAAGTGAGGAGGATGGGGGTTGGTAGATAGAGGAGCATTATGGGAAAGGGGTGTCACTGACCCACTTATTTTAAGGAAAATATATTTAATTTCGATGATTATAATTTATATTTACAATTTTTGGCATCGTAACAAAAAATTCTTAAAATGAAAAACTTAATCAACCGTATATAGAAAGGAATAGTAACCATCCTCCCACACAATGCCAAAATGTTATTTTAACGGGAGCTTAAGTTGCGAGAAGGGCGCATGCAGATTCGTTATTATATTGGAAATATAACGATAGGCAATTCACATATTTAAAAAGTATATTTTTTTGTGAACTGCATCAGAATATTCGAATATTTAAATTAGTGGGATAGGGATCAGGAAGGTAAAATTTTAGAGGAAGAGTGCCACCATTTGGGCGGAGAGAAAGGGAGAAATCAATTAGGATAAACATCCTTAGTACACTCGAATGGGATCTAAACCTCAATCACCTTGTTATCGGCAATCCAGTCTGTTGCGAGAGCAAATAGCCCAGACATGTTGTAAAACGTGTTGAAAAATAAATAAATGAATTAAAAGATTAAAAAATAAACCTTGATGTTGTCCCGAGTTTTAATATTCCCGTGTTTGTTTGCTATTGTGAAGTTTATCTTGTACCGTGGCTACAAACAAGACCGCCGCCACATAGATCATCATGTCCACTCACCCAGTTTGACTGCCTCGCCTGGGTCACGTACCGAGCCTGAAGATTCACCGACGGACGACATTGTTCGCGCTCATAATAAAAACTCTATCTGAAGCTCCGGCGCTAGAAGCAATTGTGTTTGTCTCATAAAGACTAGCCCATCTGATTGTTTGATTTGTCTAACAGTAGAGAAGTTCTGGCTAAGGAACTACACTATCAACTGTTTATTTCTAACATGATTTTCCACTCAACTCAGTACGATTATTGAGACCATGTAATTAATTGAATTCTTCTTTGCTAATTGTTTATTGCTTAGAATAAACCATTTATGGTATTACAATTTAAATCTTGCATTTCATGTCCTTTGTGTATTATATGTAGCTTGCAAACCTCCCTCTACCTTTAAGTTATCGATGGTCGTAAGGAGAAGGGTTGGAGACAGGGGTGTAACACAGGGATCAGGGTCAATCGTGTTCACTGGTCTATGGTGCCAGGACTCCCTCCATATTCTGCTCTGAGTAGTCTTACAACTATTTATCTTGGGGGAATAAGGGGTATTTGTGCTGTTAAAATGCACAAGCATCTACCTAGGGGAGTAATTAAAATAAAACTATCCCTGGAGTCGATTGGGAACGAACCTCGATCCCTCAAATCCCGGGAGTGTTACCAATCTAATCTCACGTTCATTGGATAATGGATGGCACAATGGCTTATAATAGTTTGATTATTATTTTAGCTCAACATCTTACTACCCATCCTTGCTATAGGCATTTAACTAAACTATAAGGCTAAGGACGAGCAAGATTAAATCTGAGAGGAAATGCACCTAAATTTGTATGGATAGAGTACGAGAAAAGCTCATCTCAGTCCACTCGACCGAGACTCTAATCCCGACCTCCCCAACACCGTGACCACTGATGTAGGTATATAATATATATATTGTTTTATCCGCCATTTGTGGAGACTACACTGGATTTTCACTAGCCACGGGCTGAACACTGATCGTTTGGAGCACTGAAATTAAATATCAAATTGGAAATTAAGCCTAACATTCTCCGCCAATCTCCAACTGAAGTGAATGATGATCTAATTTAGTCCAGGTACTACATTGAATGCATTAGTTACTCATTTAACCTAGAACAGCAATACTAAATAAGAGTCAAACAATGTCGGTGATTAGCCCGCTTAAACCACAAACAATTAATACTAAATGCTGTACCGTAGCTACAAACAAGACCGCCGCCACATAACTCATCATGTCCACTCACCCAGTTTGACTGCCTCGCCTGAGTCACGTACCAAGCCTGAAGATTCACCGACGGACATTGTTTGCGCTCATAATAAAAACTCTATCTGAAGCTCCGGCGCTAGAAGCAATTGTTTCGCCTAGTCCAAAAGAAAGGCAGTGTTTTTAACGCGCATGCGTGCTCTGATAAATGTAATTGGGCCTCAAGTGACTTCACAGTGTTGTGCGCAGACACCGATGAAGTCAGCTGTGAGCTGATTGGATATTAGTGACATCATCTTTTGGTCATTCATTCCAACCCCTTTTCCTCCCGCTGTTTCAAAGTGAATATAAGCGTGTGCTCGGCGATACTATTTACTCTTTGATGCCATTATAGCCACAAGGGCTCTATAGAATGTAAGTGGACGTAAAGATGGATATTTATTTAAATGTATGTTTTTAGTCTACGATTGAGTTCAGGGTTTAATTCAATTGTCATTATGTAGCCATCCTACCGATAGTTTAGGCATTAAATTTTTTTGGGGAACAATATTGTCAGTTTTAAAAAAGAACATATATTTGATTGTTTAGGTTAGTTATGAGTTATTATTGACTTGTCATTAAATCTAAAATTGAAGCCAATGAATATACGTAATGTATTAAGGTCTTTAGTTAGCCTTTAGGTCAAGAGTAAGATTGGAGAGTTTTATTGGCTGTTAATATGATATCTTGTAACTGAAGATAGCGGGCTAGTGTTGCTACGCTAAATTATAAACGTAGAGTATAACACTTGAGTTTGTTTTTTAGACTTGGGTATACCAATTCACCTGACAGGGAGTTGATTTTTGCATACATTTTAATAGGTTGATATGTTTAATTGTGTAGGGTCTTATCAGTGGGATATGCATTTCATGTTGGGCTTATCCTAGGATTATCTTACATTATCATGTTGTTTAATTTAGTAGCGGCGCTTGAGCTGAACTCCGAATATTAGTTTATATTCTTAAAATGTTTCCTAGAATATGAGTATCATTCGTTTGTTTTGAGCGCCAGGAAGATTGTGCTCAGATTGTGGCCAGTTTATTATATTATATATTATATATCCATTTGTGATTAAGTTTCTAATAAACTTGCCTATGGCTCTATATTGTTACATTTCATGCTTGGTTTATGTCAGGATCCCATCCATTTTTCAATAGACTAGTTCGAGAAAAAGGGGATAGTTATAAAACTGAGTACAGATCGTTAGACATCCCTGATGATTAACATTGTAAATTGTAACTCTGAAACCCCCTCTCTGTGGCGGTTTGTTGCATCATAGTTTTAGGAAATAGAAAACTAGCCCAACAGAGAAAGGGAGGGTTGAATCTCACTTAAAAATGTTTAATGTACTCTCCTAGAAAGTGATAAGCTTTCTATAACTGAATTAATTAGATGCGGGGTCCTACCTTCCAGGTCACAGCATTTGAAGTCAACCTTATGTATGACTATTGTTTTTACGCGTTTAATAAATGGCAAATTTATTCAAGGACAAAACTCATCATTTTTAATATCAATTATTATGAATTATTACTCAGGACCGTTGACACGGCACCGGTTGACTATAGCGAGGTCAATCACATCAGTTAAATTTGCATACGAGGGCTGTTGACACAAGCTGGAATATTATGGTTGAAAGTTAAAATGGCAAACTGCGAGATTTTCCTGGAGTGCACCTATGTTTAAATTGATAATTGCCGTCGTACTATAGTAAAAAATAAGCGTAGCACTAAGTGGAAAATATGGATATGTGATTGATAGGCAGGATAAAGGTCTTGTAAGGTGGCCACACAGTATATTATGTTGTAAGAAATAAAAACGAATATACTTAAACAATTGCCAAACATACATGGGTTTTTATGTCTGGTCTAAAATAGAACACGTAAGTCAGGTCTTATGTCGTATTATCAGAGTCGTATAATGGAAGGAGATGGACTCTGTCCATCTTTTATTTTTATGTACTGTACTTACGTTGGCTTGCGTTCAGCCGATCACAAACTAATATATATGTTTATGTATTTAAATAAAGCAATTAATAGTTATTTGATTTAGGATAGTACTTAGTGGAAATATATAGTCAATTATATTACATTAAAAAAATAGTAATCTTTTATATGATTTGATAAGCTCAGTTATTGTAGTTGAAATTATGAGAAAATGGTTGAATTGATTTGGACAAACGAACAATCATATTAAAGGTTGGGGGTCCAGTATGTCTGCAAAAATAGCCTCTTTCAACGAAAACCCGAGCCTCCAGATGTTCTGCTGTGTGTGAAGTGGCTATCTACATAATTATTCCTTGTTTACATCACCATGGAAACTGATTTATTTTTAGTATAGCGCCTCTACCCATTCGGGCTATACGCTTATGTAATAACTACACCAATGCATTAGGTAGGAGGAAGGTTGAATTTAGAGGAAGTGAGCCCGCCTTTACGTGGAGAGAGTGTGAACCATTAAAAAAAACACCTTTAGTACAACCAACCAGGATCGAACCCTGATATACCCGTCACTAGCAGTCTGTATATTGCTAGAGTAGCACCTTAGGCCATGCGGCCATCGAAGCGGGTGGTAACTTTAAAGTTCTCATGCCCACTTCGGTGGCCACATGGTCTAATGCGTTACTCTCGCAGTAGACTAGACTGCTTATGAGGGGAAGATTGACGTTCGAATCTCGGTAGGGTGAATTGAGGGTGGTTTTACCAAAATAGTTTTCCACTATCCCTTCACGCAAATAAGGGTACAATTGCGATAATATAACCTTACTAATCTCTAAAACCACTAGCGTAATTATTACATAAGTGTGTAGCCCGATCGGGTGGCAGGACGAAGTGCTAAAAAAAGTTACTATCGTGGTGTGAAGGGAAATAATTTACGTTTTGAGTGAAATTAAACACCAAAAGTTACTGTTTATAGCCTTTGCCGAGAAGTCTACAACTTTAACTAGAATTTTCCCCAGAAAAAGTTTTGAATACATTTTTGCGCAATAATTTGCAGCATTACTGCAACGATCCACTAATCTTAAAGGCCTATACCATTTGATAATCCCATTTCTGGTAATTGAAATTAAGAGGAAACGGCTGAACCAATTTTGACACTGATTTTAAGGTTAGGAGTCCAGGATTTCGGCAAAAACAGTAGCTTCCAACATAAGCCCGGTAAGTTTAAATTGTTTTTTTCCCCTATAGCATTGACCTCTAAACCGTTCTATAAACATTACCGGTTTACTTACACTTCTATTAATCCCACTCCCTAATTTCTACTTTCATACAAGGTCACACTCTAAGATTGAAAATGGTATTGAGTTATAAGTACGAGAGAGAGAGAGAGAGTACGCTATCTCCTTCACTCTTTAACCGGACCATTCCGATTCGTACTAACACAATAGTGCGGCTTTCTTTCGACAAAATTTGTTATTACTACTCTGTGCACAGCTTAGGTGCTATGTGATATTCTATTCGCTATTAGTTTTGCGTTATGTGTGAATCCAAGCCCAGCCTAACTTAAAACCATAAGTAATTTGTAGTGAAGTGCCAATAATAAACAAAATTACACACCTAAACCCACACCCGGGCTAAATAGTAAACCTCATCTTGTTTGGTTTTTCGGGGCTGGTCAGGGTTCGAATTTAGGCCAGGTGTACAAAGATGAACATTCCTGAATATTTTCCCACGCTTCCTCCATCGGGTGGATTTTCTCAAATTCTTCCTTCCTCGTTCTTACCCCATCAGTGTAAACAATAAATATATGGATAGCCGGGATTCATAAAACTAAAACAAATTATAGAGAGTTAAAGTTTGTGTCGTGTCAGAGTAGAATGATTAGATATATATAATTATCAAACATCAATTTATTCTTTAGCGTTGCATAGATACATTACAAACCTTCCAGGCAAATATTTCTGCATTTTATTTAAATTAACCCTTTTAATCTTGATGCTCTAAATCAGATAGTACAAGTCACATATAGGCCCTTCTGGGACTTGGTTGTGTGGCCTATTCAGTAAAATGACGTAGTAAAGATTGGAAAAGATGTAAAATCGGGAAGACGTAAAAATGTTATCGTTCATCCTTGCACAAGGGAAGGTAAAGAGTTTCACCTGAACCATCTTATTTCGACATCCCCCCTCTCCAAACACAGTAACTCATAATATCGCAGCGAAAATCCCACCATCGTGAGATATATATATAAGATTCTGTTTGATCTTGGCTGCAAGTTCGTCTCTCAAAGACTGGGGTTAAAGGATGGGTGGGTGGATCCTTCAAACGAACGTTTTCCGGCTTTTCAACAAGTCAAAATTTAATTAAATCCTCTTCGGATTCGAATAAACGTTCACTTTTCCTTCCTTACTACAGTGAACAAGGACTCTTCACTGATAGTGGGACACAGGTTCCTTCATACATTGAAACCGCGGGGTGTTCACATTGCCTTGTTTGTCTTGGTACAGTTACAAGTCAAAAGGGGTGGATTATTTAGTTGTGAGATCTAGTGTCAGCACCGGCTATCGGCGTCTTGTAAAACAGAAGGAGGAAGGGAGTCCGTTCCCGTGGCGCCTTGGTTTGTAGCGTAGTATATCATAAGTTTAGAGACCTTGGTTCGTTTCCGACTGATTTTAATTGTGAAAATAATACTATTTGTCTACATGTCCTTTCTTCCAACCACTAGGCACTAGATTAGGCATAATGCATTAGCTTTAACCTCGTGTTCATAGAGTTTAAATGAAACATTTATAAATATTACTATTATTATTAATACTAAGTCACTGATATCCAGTAGTAAGCTTAAGGCGTACGCATAAAATAAATTAGAGTAAACAATATATTTCTTCTTTGCAAGGTTTTAAATATTTATATTCTTCCAGTTGAATGCATTTCATTATCTGTACAAGGATTTTACCCATCATAATTCACTTTTGAAATAAATAAATTGTTGTTTAACATAATATTTATGACCCGCACATGGACTATATATCAAGCTCATATATCCTGGCTTACCAGTGATGGTGAAGTCAACGTTCAAATACTGACTGAGTGTATTGAAGATGATTTTTTCCTAAATGGTTTCCCACTCTACCTCAACGCAAACTCGGGTACGCTTCATCTGAATTCTACATTCCTAATTCCTACTTTGCTAATTTAATTAATTGCGTCTAGCTCGGGTACGAAGTAAAACGTGGAGAAAAAATAAGAATAAAAATACAGGCGCCATAGTTTTATCGGACTATTATTTTTAGAACCGCATCTTACTACCCGTTCATGTTATATACTTATGTACTAATTACACTAATGGTTTTAGGGATAAAGAAGGTTATAGGCTATTTAAAGGAAGTGTATCTATATTTTCGAGGAGGAAGAGTGGGAAACTATTTTGGAAAAACCACCCTCAGTACACCCGACCAAGATTCAAACCTCGATCTCCCCGTGATCGGCAGTCTAGTCTACTGCAAGAGTAGCGCCTTAGACAATGTTATTGCCGAAGTGAGTGAGTAAAATAATTGTTTCTCAAAACGGCACCATCTTTACTATTCTGATATTTGTAATTTTACTATCAGTTTTATAATATTATGTATCACTTGTAAGGGTTTGTTTCAATGAGGGGTGAATCACCATCAAAACTAAAAAATGATTATTTATTTGACACATACATACATGCATTAAATACTGTATATGTTGTATCATATTTTATAGATGTGTAAAGTTCATAACATTTTTAATAGTCGGAATAATGTAAATGGTGTATTTTTGAAAAACAAATAAAGGGAAATTGTCTTGTTCTAAACAATTTTAAGGATAGTTATGCGTCGGCAAATGACTAATAAACCACCTTCCACCTTAAGGATGTTCAAGTGAGCCTTGAACTATTTTAAACATTTTTTTGGGAGAACCCATATTTTATGCTTTCTGTATTAGCAAACTTGTTTTAATGTCAACATTGTAGTAGACCTTCTCTAACAGTTTCATTGCTATATAAATTTACAATTTTATTTATTGAAGTTTTGGTTATTAAGTCTATTATTCTTGTTAATCAACCCAAATTAGACTTCAATAAATCTTATTTCTGTTGTCAACATCCCTTTTTATCAACTAATAATACAAAGCCTACAGCGATGAATAAGGTATCAGTGGATAAGATTTTTTACCGACTTCTGACATAGCATACTCAGTTTACGTCAAAACACATTGTTTGTTTGAAATAAGTTAAAAGAAGGTTGCCTTTGCAATGACTTTCAATAAGTCTCAGAGACAGATGCTTCAAAGAGCTGGGTTGTACTTGCCAAATGCTGTATTTACTCATAGACAACTCTATGTAGCCTTTTCAAGAGTCACTAAATCTAACAATATTTTTGTATCAATTGCCGAAAATGACAAACAAAAAATTCAAGATGATTGCATTCTGACATCAAATATTGTGTACTAAGAGGTATTGTAAATTGTAAATACGTTCATATTAATAAACTCTCTTTGCTATTTTGTGTATACACTTCGCTGATTATTTAATTTCAACAACCCAACAAAAGACTAAATCTTTTTTTCGTGGGGGGGAGGGGAAGGTTGAATGTGCGAAAGTTTCGCAAGGGTTTACTGGTGTATTAATATTTTTCTTGATAGTAGCGACAATGTTAAGTAAGTTACCTAGCAATGGTTTTTATTACTTTTGTTTAGTCAATATAGTACTAGTGGTTACTACCTCCTCCTTAAAAAGTTTAAGAAACTTACTTTAATACCACTAAACAAGGATAGCAATAGTTATATTCTTCATAGTAAAAAAATAGGTTTGGTACCCGGAATATCTGGATAATAGGAAACGAACTAACCCATACGTTGATACTAAGATATTTT
Organism: Timema bartmani; assembly: GCA_902151455.1. Classification (NCBI taxonomy): domain Eukaryota; kingdom Metazoa; phylum Arthropoda; class Insecta; order Phasmatodea; family Timematidae; genus Timema; species Timema bartmani. Next base: position 170,713 of record CABFWB010000105.1, on the reverse strand, counting down.
AAGCATCACCTGTCATCAAACCTTAGACCTGGGTCAGCCTCTAGCCCCTTATATCAAATAACCTGCTCCAAGGTTGAGGGGGAGGGGATGAGGGGTCCTAAATAAATGAGTGGTTCAGGGGTCTTACCATGTGAAGATTGTATGTCCTGGGTGACTCTATAAACCATTTGACAGGGGTTTATCCTCTTGTTAATATCCAAAATCTTTTACTATGGATCTCTTTGTCATAATGTACAGTACAATAATGCTATATTTCGGTTTACATTTTTGAAACTTTTTTTGCTGTCAATATTTTAAGTAATTTTAATGTATTGCTGGCATTATTTTATAGGTAATGGTAATATTTATCAAAAGGAACAGCTGCAGATAATATGACTTGACTCATGCCTATATGAATATTGAATATACAGGTAGTTTTAGTAATTTTTGACTGTCGGATATCACCATTTCTAGCGTATTTTTACTACAGCAGCACATACATATGATTTTAAACAAATTTGGATCTTGTTTATTTTTGTGACAATGATGTAAAATTTTAATAGGATATTAGAAAAAAGATGTAAGCACTCACATTCGTCTCTTAAAAATATAAACATATATTTCTGCAAAGTTTGTATTAAATAATTAAATGTAGAGGATAGTTAAGATAGTCTCAGCCCCCCCTCGACGCTACGACATGCCGTGTCACGTGAGAGCCGTACCGTCAAGGAGGCGGCCTCGACAGTCACAAGGATCCTTAGGTTTCACAGACGCTTCAATACGACGAGATCACCCCCAACTGGGAATTGTTTTAACAAGAAGGGGGGAATCAGGTGCACAAGAGGGGTGGGTGGAAGGGACTACTTCCACGGTGAACATGTTTTTACACCCATACGGATGTTTGAGCATTTCTCTAATATTATCCTTACTCATCCTTTCCCATTAGGTAAGATGGTTTAAGTTGCTGATACATATTGCTTAAATATTCTTAAAACCAATGACAGAGTAATCATCCACAACATAAAATAACAGTGTCCTTTTGTTAATTTAATTTAAGCAACAAATGTTAGGTTAAGTTGGCTTATAGACTTCCAATGACAGAAAGATCAAAATTCTAATCCCGGTCGGGTGTACTGAGGGTGTTATCTTCTAAAAGGTTTTCCCCTCTCCCTCCACGCAAATGGGGGTACACTTCCTTGAAGTCCAACCTTACTCATCCCTAGCTCACTAGCGTGTAATCTGAGCAGGTGGTAAGACGCAATGCTAAAATAAAATGGTATGTTAAGGTAATAGAGAGTAAGCTAACTTAAGTCTAAGATAATCTTAATCGTTCAAAATTATATTTATTTTTCAGAAAATGACCCATCATCTCTTAGTGGCTCTTGCACGAATCCCAGCTGAAATGCGGGATAGTTCGGAGTCCACCTTTGTAAGCGTGCAAAGGCCATTGAAACAGAAACTACTGTTGGTGCATTTGTTTGATAATTTGTTTGCTGGGAGCCAGGTATTGTAAAATTCGACAGCTTAGCTCAGTAGATGGCACGTACATTAATTCTAGCTATCTCAAGTCACCAGTTTCAATTCTCAGCAAGCCCGAGATGCTATTCCTGTTACATTGGCTTTGCTATATCCACGTCTCTAGTTGGTAAATCGTAGCCTGGGGTCCGGTTTTGGTGGCTGTCATGTAATTAAGTTACAATAAGTCGTTAGTGACCGACACATTGGAAATGAGTGTAGGATCCTATAGGCAATATTGTTACACCACAAGTTTAGAAGTTCCGGGTTCTATTCTATGTGGTGTGGAGGAAGATATTCCTATACGTGTTCATCCTATTATCCACTAGAGCTGGTGGTGCAGTATTATATGTTCTGTCCTAGGTTAAGGTGGGGTGGAATGGAACGCAAGTTAGGATACATATTTTTACACTTTTTATAACAAATTATATTTAGAACAGAATACATAAAATATTACATTAGTAGAGACGATTAGTTTAATTATATATATTATATATATAATTATATTATTAATATAATATATATATAATATAATTATATTATATATATAATTATATTATTAATATAATATATATATAATATAATTATATTATATATATAATTATATTATATATATATAATTATATTATATATATATATATTATATATATATATAATTATATAATATATATATATATTATATATAATTATATTATATATATATAATTATATTATATATATATTATATATATAATTATATTATTAATATAATATATATATAAT
>CABFWB010000105.1:155814-168080 GCA_902151455.1 Timema bartmani | reverse complement strand
TATATATATATATAATTATATTATATATATAATATAATTATTTATATATAATTAAAATAATCGTCGTGTTGAGATAATTATATATATAGTTATCTCAACACTTCCTGAATATTTTTCATGACACAAATAGGTGGTCACATGGTAGATAACTCTCTTGTTAGATTGGATTGCTGGGGATGGGGAGATTGATGTTCGAATCCCGGCCGGGTGTATTGAGTTTTTTTTAATAATAAACAGTGTTCCAATCTCCCTTGATGCAAATGTGGGTATATTTCTTATAAATTATACTTTCATCTTTGTAATTTCACTAGCGAACTTAATGTAAGCGTGTACCCGAAAGAATACTAAGATGCAGTGAATTATATATATATATATATATATATATGTCATCGGCATCGAGGAATTCGACTAGTACTTATTCTCTTAAATTAAAAAAGTTCCGGTCAAATGACACTATACTCATGAAAAATGTTCAAATAATATTGAGATTACTATGTGTAGAAAATTACACTAAATAAATCTACCGTAGCAATACTTTATTTCTTAAGGCCAACAAAGTTGTTTGAAAAACTGCAGTTACTGACCTTAACTCGCATTTCCTTTCATTTCACCTAGTTATTACAATGTGTGTGTTTAGAAAGTCAACATTAAATATCTTAAACGCAAAATAAACCACACTAATATAAATATTATGAGACAAAACAAATTTTCTCCGCTCAGTTGTTCGACAAAGAAAACAAATCTTCACTATTTGTCTCCAACCCTCATCTTTACGGTTATGCCCTGATCACATCTTTAAGGTTGAGAAACTCCCTTGAAATAATATTTAACAAAGCCAAGTAATCAGCGATAGCGGCGCAGCTGTCATGGAATAGTAGCGAGACAAAACAACAAGTTCGGATTTGTTTGATTCGTCTGGAGTTTTCCAAGTAGCACATGCTCTCATTACAAGTGTACTTATCTTTGAATACACAAATGAAACATTTAGGGTTATCCGTATTTATTTACACTGATGAGGAAAGTAGAATTTAAAGAAAATGTACCCGTATTTGAATGGAAGTAAAATGGTTAGTCATTGGGGAACTTTTTTTCTCAATTGATCGGGACAGGATTCAACCCCGAAATCCCCACCACCAGAAAACCAGACCATGCGATCTTGATGGTTAGTCAGCACACCCAGCGAGGTGGGTTGGTTCAAATTAAATAGCGACATGGAACAACACCGTGGAAGGGTGGGTAACGATTGTGTGAGAAGGCGTGTGAAGGGGAAATAATAGAAGATAATTTTACACTCAAAAGATGATCCATCAAATTTTGCCAGGTAATTTAAAATTCAATCACGGAGAATCGAGTTTTCTCAGAAATTATTTGATGCTTCTAATATATATTTTATTTTTAAAATTAGGATGATATATTTAAACAAAAAAAGTATCTATCCAATTGATCGGTACAACTATTCTTATTTATATATGTTTGAAAAAATTTAAATCCATACGACATACATCTAGTAAAAGGAATACAACTATTGACATAAAATCTGCAAATTCTTCGCATCTTTTATAAATGAACTTGTCCACCTGGTGAAGACTTTTGAAACTACTCACTAGAGAAAGTTGAAGAAAAGAAGCTTAAATGGCTTCAGATAAGTTTGTGAGATTAAGAAGGATTTGCAACAGAAATTTTAAAACTTGTATTGAAATTGACAAACTTTCAAAAACTACCTGTTACCAGTTTCACGCTGATTCAAACACATATATTATATTATTTTAATGTCCATCTCAAATGAATTCTAATCAAATTAAATATGAAAATGGGCTTGTAGGAGCCATACATTTAAAGTGAGTACCAGCCAAAGTCATGTCAATGAAGCGTAAAAACAATTCACATTGATATTTATTTAACTCCCATTCTCGTTTGTTCGTGTGAGGCTATCACCCCCCTCGCTCTTCAACCCTTAATTTATGTAGCCAGTCTACTACCCTCGAATCTGTCTATAAATTGAGGTTTAGTGACCGCGCTGTCTGGTACCAAATATATTTAGTTTCTTTTTTTATTTTCTCTTGCCTCTCGTCTTTGTCTTTTTGTCTCGTTCAAACACTTCCTTTTTCACAATAATAATATAAAAAAGTGTTCATATTTGTTGCGTGTAGTTTTGTGGGGTACTTGTAATAAATGTGTCCGTCTAAAAGTATATTTATTAGCATTATTTTAACATCAACTTTTATTTTTAACAAATTATGTAAGCTCAAAATATTCTTTTACTATCTTTTAAAATTTAACTTCATTATCTACAAAATATCCACCTTGATTAAAATAAAAGTCAAGACAAATAATGTTGGAAGAGTAGAATCACTATTCATGACAAGCAAATATTTTAGTCTGTTCAGATCGTGGTTATTTTGAGAACTAATATTATCTATGTAACAGTTCACTATACTACCGTATATAGTGGAACATTCATAAGGAAAGTCAATAATTATTTTACTTTCATTAATATTTCAATTAAATAATCAATAATCTCAGTTGTCAAAATATCAAGTCAATAATTATTATTGTTGACCCCGGTGAACTTGGGGTTAAGTGCTCACCTCAAGCCCCAATGTTCGTGTATTCAAACCTAGCAGGGGTCGACAGATTTTTCTTGCCGATAAAAATCCGCAGCACAACTTCCTTCGGAGTGAAGGTAAAACCGTTAAAATGTTTATAGATATTTATAAAAAGATTATAGTTTTAGAAAATTAGCTGTCAGTAAACTAACCTAAAATGCATATATTTTGGTAAAACAAATATTTATTCTTATTTATAATCTAAAACACTACCTAGACCTCCATTTTGAAGAAAATTGACAGAGCAATTTTCAAACTATTTCAAATGTTCAAAAGTCGTTAATCAGTAAACTACTCTCTATTTTAAGGCTAGGTTCAAATTTACGATTTGGACTCAAGGTATAATCATATGATATCTATATATCAAGTTGGAACGAACTCTATCAAACAATTTCAGTTTAGTCCGAGGTACAAACAGAGGGTCAGGCACACATAGCTGCTTTATTTTATATATTGAGGTATTTAACGTGCACTTTCTGAACCAACTGATTATATCAGCACCCGAGAATTTCTATGAGCGAGAGTAAAAGGACCTACCAATTTTGCTGAGATATATATATTTTTACATATCTTCCAGGGTCCTCTTACATGCCACAATCGACATGGGCCCGACAACTTTACTTCCCCTCATAAGGAAGTTGTGCTACATATTTTTATCGCTCAAGAATTATCCTTCAACCCTGGCTGGGTTTGAATTCACGAACATCGGGTCCTGAGAAGATCACTTTAGCCCAAGATCATCCAGGTCGACCGGACATATGGAGACATTCAGAAGCTATATTTAAATTTTTTTTAAAGAAATTGTTCTTAAAACACTTCAAAATATTTAGCGTGTTTAGGAGGGTTTGTGATTGTATTTTAGCGATATGATACAATTTTAATTTAAGATTGTGAAGTAAGCGTCTGTCTTTCTTCTCATTATGGCGGAAAATTATTGGATACAACTTAGAGTGACTGATAATTGAAGCAATTGAGTTCTATATGCAGATAATAATCTTTTTAAACAGAGTAGAAATTACAATTTTTATGGTGAATATAGTTGTAAAAACAGCTTTAAACACCTTTACAAAATACTCGCAAGTAAACTCGCCCACCACATAAATATGCCTAATTAGAGCGTTAAGACTCAATGTCAGCTTGCTATAGCAACTAGAACGAATAGAGGAATAACGAGGGGTGGGGTTGTTTTTCGGGGGTTGAAGGAGTGTTACCTTGGAGAAAGTTACTCCACCCTTTAGCGAGATGTGACGTCCCTGGCCATAGTTGCGGCTAGAGTTAGTCTAGCACATGGAACAGTTTACGATCCCCTCCCTCCAGACATAAAGTTTGAAACATTTCACCGACTCATTCTTGTGGCTTCATACATAGAAAGGAGGCAGGATAGAGAGGGTGTGGTGGCTGCGTTTCAAATGTTATGATATCCCAGTTTTAAAGCATCTTCTAAGCATAACTTATTCAAAGGGATTCATTTATTTCGCAACTAGACAATATTAGTAAGAGTATATAATTTAATTAGTTTATTTTAACACCACATATTACTACCCGTTTGGATTATACGCTTAAGTACTAATTACGCTAATAGATTAGGAATGGGGAAGGTTTAATTTAAATAAAGTGAACCCGCATTTGCGTGGAGAGTGAAAAACCATTTAGGAAAAGCCACCCCTAGTTCACCCAAGCGAGATTAGAACCTCGATCTTGTCGTCCTCAGCAGTTTGGCACAATACGAAACTAGCGCGTTAGCCAACTACGCCACCGAGGCGGGTGCAATTTAATTAGAGTTATATTATTATTTCAGTACATAGTAATGTGATTTGCGTTTTACTACCACCCGGGATATCCACATATTTAAAATGATGGGATAGGTAAGCCAAATTCAAAGTAAATGGGGTGGAAATCGAGTGGTGGGAGAGTAGGAAACTATTTATGAAAAAACACCCTAAATATATTCGACTGGGAATCAAACCCCGAACTCTCCGGCACCAGATACATTAGTTTAGCACTAATATCAATTGCCCACCGATGTAAGTATTAGTTTAACAAAAAGTTTATTAAATGTTTAATATAAGGGGTATGGATGAGGAGGGTAATTTAAGATCAAGTATGCTCACATAAGGCTGGCGGAGGAATGGACAGATGACAGTTATAATACAATCATGACCTTAATTTACTTGGATTACAGCTCAAAAAGTTACTAGAAATAATCCCTATTATATATCCCTAAGCCAACAGCTGACATCTGTCACTTTGGATAAATATAATGAAAACGTATGGTAATGTATTAATTTGATAGTTAATTACAGTACAATAGGCCAATATTATTTATGTATTTATTTGAGATCGGGCACAAAGCTTATTTATCGTTTTATTCCACTTAAAAATGATTATTATTCACATCACTTTCACAAAAGGTCTAACGAATATTGCTTCAAAATGGCGACCGACGAATTTAAACCATGTGATCGAACGTGACGGAAACAAGTTCTTTACAATGATGCACCCACGCAGTGGATACAAATATTTTATTCAGTTGAATATTTAAAAATACGATAAAATAATAAAATAATTCATTATTTATATAAAAAATGACAAGTATTTTCTCTTTTCCATGTAAATACGATACCTGTATTAAAAGGTATTAAGGTATGCACTATATTACACATAATAGATAACATTCCAAAACGGAAAATAAGAACTTTTAATTATGTTTAAAATATTATTTCAGATTGGGTAAAAAGAAATTATTAAAAGTTATGAAACAGTATAAGAAAGCTTAAGTTTACATTATTTTAAATGTAAAATATAACATGTAGCTAAAAAACTTAAAATTTATAACAAAACAGTGAACTTTTACATGTGTTGGCAACCCAAAACCTAAACATATGATTTTTGAACTGTCATCCAGGTAAAAACATATCACTCTACACGTAAGTTACATGTGAATAAGCATACCACGCGTATCTGGCCAAGATTCGAACCTGAGCTAACCGTCTAGAGGCAATTCAGTCAATTTCTATAATGACACCCTGAGTTTATTGTTCCGACAAAAGTAGAAATTAGGTAATTTAAGAAGGGTAAATTCATGACTCGCAATTGAAACAAGTTTCATCTCACTTTAAAAGTAAAAGCAACGATGTTTTTTTTAGCACCACGTCTTACTAACCTTTAAGGTTATACGCGTATTTAATAATTACTCTAGTGAGCTGGGGATGAGGAAGGTCGAATTTAGAGGAAGTGCACCCACATTTGTGTGAAGGAAGAGTGGAAAGCAATGTTCAAAAAACTGCCCTCAGTGCACCCAACCGGGATTCGAACCCCAATCTCCACGTCATCGGCAGTCAATTCTAACACGAGAGTGATGCTTTAGTCCATGTGGCCACCGAAGCAGGTGCGTGGGTGTTACTAAACAGAAGAGAGGTGCATTTCCAAGATAAAAAACAGTTTATAACTATCCATCGTCAATAATTATTTACTAATTAATCCCCTATGGATAAGATAATTAAAACATATATATTACATTCTGAAATATAAACTCAATTTCTCATAAAGTTAGTTCAGTCCTGATCCTGTGCTAAAAATCTCAACGGTGGCCACGTGGAATTGGGTGAAAACAATGAAATGGACTGGATTACTCGTGACAGGAATATTGAGATTCGAATCTCAAACTAGTGGTTTTCATGCTCTTTATCATTGTGGATTTCAAATTTTCTGTCCACGTTAATGTGGAAGCATTTCCTCTAGAATTGCCCTTTGAGTAACTAATTTATAGTCCATAGACTATGCCGTCAGCTCTTGTATTAAAACGTATCAACTTAAAGAAAAAACCTATACGAAAACAAATGGACTGGCGGGCTGAGACCCGGGCGGTTAAAGTCTCGAGTTTGCATGCACTAGCGATGATTTATTCACGAAAGTAGTTAACTATAATTTTTTCAGACAAATTCTGGTGCATTCATTTCTAATATTCTTTCGACTTCATTTAACTAATCTTTTCTGTAACTTTCTGCATATTTAAAACCATACATAAAAAGTGAAAAGAGTTATTCCTCTAAACAGCCGCCTATCGGAGCGCTAAGATGCATTGCTGACGTCCCCCATTATTTAATAAGTTGTTAATTATTATCAATAAATAATTCTTACTAAAATGGAGGAAAAATATAATAACACATATGAATAGGATAAAAATGTCACAGTGCTCAGATTTAATCATTTTTAAGTTGGTAAACAACCAAACATTCACCCACTTCAGTGGCTGAATGGTCTAAGGTATTACTCTCGTGTTAGACTGGACTGCTGAGGACTGATAGATCGGGGTTCTAATCCCGGTCGGGTCTACTGAAGGTGGTTTTCCTAAATGGTTTCTCACTATTCTTCCATGCAAATGCAGATAGAGTACCTCTAAAATATCTCCTTCCTCATCCCTACTTTATTAGAGTAAATTATATGTGTGCGTATAACCCGAACAGAAAATAATAATAGTAAGACAGAACATTGAAAAATAACTGAGGATTTTTAGAGTGGTTTTGTAACATCAAAACTCAACTATCGTAATCAATAACGCAGTGTAAAGATACTTCCCTTTAAGTATGTAGCACACTTGAGTTGGAATAGAAGGGTACGCAAGTTAAGACCAATAATTGTGCATTTTCCACAAGATTTTTTTTACAAAATAAATAAAATATTGCTTCGCTAGTTACATTTAGTTACATTTTCTACACACAGTTCTTAAATATTTGTCAAGAGCATCATGGAATTTGATACATTTTTATCTAGTGTGGATAGATTAGGCATTGATTTTGATCCCAAGTTACCATCAACATTTCCCCCTCTAAANTTATTAACAAAAATGAATTTTACTTCGGACATACTGTACGGAGTAGCTAACGTTCAGCTGGATGGCTTATACTGGATAGAAATCTGCTGGAGATTTTTTGTATTAATTTATAATTAATATTCTACTATTAATATCCAACTAACCTGTTCACAAATAATTATATTTGAGTCGATGGTGCCCAATCCACAAGTTTATAATTCCTTTAATTCCTAATAAACTGTGCCCAGTCCACCAATCTCACACGTAAAAAGAGTAAAATTTCTTAATTTAAAAAATATGTTTCTCATTAAATGCCAATATGCTTATGACAGATATTCAAGATCTGTTGATATTGCTGTGTGGGAATACAATAATTATAAATGTATCTACTGAAGGGGTATTTTTTATTTTGTCCAAAATATGTTTTATGTAAAAAATGCATAACATACTGACTTATCTTGCTTTCTATTCCATCCCACCTTAAAATGTTATATTTTGTTAATAAAACCTTTTAAACGAACCTAGTTTAAGAAAACAGTATCGTAATGACATGCATGACTCGAAGGAAACGAGTGTTCCTGTACCCCTCCTGTCTCACCTTTTCTCCAGGACAAAGAGAAGCAATCCCAACTCCTGCTCAGAGGAAACGAGCGAGCAGCTTCATTGTCGCGGCAATCCGCCTTGTGACACAGCTCTAGTGAGGAGAGGTTGACTTGGGGCTAGCAGGGCGAGTCAGGCTAACGATCCACAGCCATTGACTTGCAAATACTCGGCAAAGCATCAGGGACATGAAACTTTACACTCTTACACGACCAAATAGACGAGGAACGGCAGAGGGAGAGGCGGTAGAACTAATACGAGGGTGTGTTTTTTAGTGCATGAAGGAAATGGCTGCGAATATTTTGCGTGTGTGTTTTACGTACCGAATAAATTACACTCTCGACGAATGTATATGTCAGCGTTACTTGAGATGTGACCCATGCTAATGACAACTTGGTTTGAGACATCACGCCGATTTTTGTTTTTCATACTTTTCCTCCCCCTCACCTGCCACCAATAACTGTAATGGGCAGTTTTCACTTAGAGGACAGTTTATATGAGGACTAACTTAAAATCACGGGGTTTTTTTTAAAAATAAGGGGGCGTAGCAGTAGGTGGTAGCATAAATCACGAATGTAGCCGAGGCTGGCCGATTAGTACCGACCTCACTCACCGTTTTTAGACACCAATCTCATTCTTCCTCACACCATTTTCCACGGTCAGTCTTCTCGGCTTATGAAGAATGGGTAAAAGAAAAGTCGGGTCAGGTAGAAAGCCTTTAGTTTTTATCGTACGGGCAATATAAGCTTTGTGTTTTTAAACATAATTTTATTTTTTTAAATTATGGCTATAGAAATAGCTATCAAATAAGTTACTATTGAAATTATAGTTGTAATTTAATAAATAATCCAAAATCAATTCTTAAATAATAATCTCTTATATATTTATTATTGACTAATCATACGTATAATTGATGAATTCCAATTTTTTATTATTTATAACATATTTTAAGACTTCAAAACTAATAACCGAAAAAAGTATATATCTAATATATAAAATACATATTAATTACTTGAAGTCTGAATCCCTTTGTTTCAATACATTCTACATACTTGTTTGCACCTCAGCCTGCTACCCGTCAGGGTGGAATGGGGATTAGTTAGTTAGAATTTTGAGCAAATTTATCTGAATATGCAAGTTGTGAGAGTGGCTAGTCATTTAGGGAAAATCACTCAATACACAGGACATTGTTTAAACCTTTTTTATATTCAATATTTTAATTTGTTATAATTTGATTCAGTAGACCTAAATCTGTTAGTCAAATTTCACCAAAGAACTGTTTTCAAACAGATTTGATGTGATCATTGATAACCAAACACAGTGGTGCGCAGACGGGATCTTAGAAAAAATATTATTTGAAAGATCTAACGAGTACAAAAGTGGCAGGCAACATCCACTTACTCAACAATTCTTTCCACATTATATTATGTAAACTGAATATTAGACCAAGTAAATAAAATCATGTTTTTTACTGCTTTATAAAAACATAGCGTACATTAATATAATTCCCAGCTTCAGCAAGTGGACAAGTAGATAGTATATTAAGATGGTTGGTTCACATGTGCATCGAATGCTTATCAAGTGGTCCACCATTGGAAGAAGTTTAGAAAATCTGTTTTCTAAAAAATTATAATATGGACTGTAAATGATAAGGGGCTTATTGTTACATTCCTCTTTTCAACGGGGGCATGAAGTGTTGGTTCAGTCTGCAATTTTAGATATTGCTTGGTTTCGGTTCAATCATGTTACGATCTTTGTTCGTGTAGTTTCTTAATAGTTTCTTTTATTTTATATTTAGCTTGGTAAATTCGGCCCTTTCGGCATGATTTCAACTAGTTATTTTTAGACACTTTCCTCATTAAGTTTGGGAAACCCAACCCCATGTAAATGAACACATTGCACATTTAATGGCGAAGAAGACATTGGTTGTTAGTAAAGGCATAGTGTTCACTAAAAGAGCTTTTTTTTTTTTTTCGTTTGGCCACGAACATTTTTTTTAAACCAATCGCTCCCTCTAATGAAACATGCAATTTTAATCATTTGAGATTTGGTTGCCTAGTAATCGATATGCCTATTTTTACAAAATAATATTGTTTCGAATATGTTTTTATTTAAAATTAAATTGACTAAGTATTCAATAAGTATTCAATAGCGCAGTGTGACAAAAGTGAAACCAAACTAATGCACTCGAAAATGCCAGTAACTTATATGCCTTTCTTGCTTTCGCCAAATATTCTTATCAATAACTAACAGTTACTCATTCCTCGTATCAATAAACCACATAAAAACTATATCAAATTAAGTTTTTCAATATAAATCTGTCAACTGTCTTATCATGAATTTTTATATATTACCAAACGAGCTATAGATATCCCAAACCAATTGTATCAATCAATAAACTAAATTAAACGAAATCTTTAAGATAACTTAATTAATATAATTTTATAATTTATATTTTATAATTGAATTTGATATTTAATAGTCTACTCAGTTAAAGTGTATAGCAACAAATTGAGAGCACAAACCACAAACATCGGCACTTTACTCCAATAAAATGACATATTTTAATTGATATTTATCTACATGACCGGGGAAAGAACGGGAATTACTATGAGGACATGGATCAGATTTTTGTAATTCGAATGATCTAATTTAATAGGGGGTCACAACACACATTTGTTTGGCATTTTTATTTTACTGCGATGTGGAAACTGACAAAGTTCCCCCGTCTTTGAACTCCATCGCTTAAGCAACATTCAAAGTTTGGTCTGGATTCTGGTCGAATAAAAGAAGAGGATAGAAAGAGAGGTTGACTCGTCAGTCAGGTTATTCTCTCCCTCCCATTCTCTTGGCCGTCTTTTTTTCTTCAGCTTGGATAACCATTAAATTAAAGTTTTGACCATCGAGGTCAACCATTCAATTTTAAACTTCATGTCTCTAAGAACAAGTTCTTTTGATTGTATCACCAGTATTTTGCTCGGATTTCTTGAGCAATTCTCCAAATTCTGTAGTAAAAACATTAAAAGTTCGCATCTTCTTTATTTAATGACATCTTCACTACGAAAGAAAGAAAAACAAAATATACGATTGCGGATGGAATGGTTGTAAAACAGCATGACCTAAGGAACCACCCACCCTAGGATATTGTTGCCCTGCGCCCGTCATGCATTCAAATGAGAAGATATTGACTTTATCCTAATCAGACCCGCAATCAATGGCGTCTGGTTGGAAATTAAGTTTGACCATACTGAATGTCCTCAGGGGGACGATACAGGAATATTTAGATGTCATCTAGTTAGCCCCACCAACAATACGAGAGATGAATATGTTCTGATAGTCGCTGATAATGAACCTAGACCTCCCTATAGAGTAAAATAAATGCAAGCCTAATGCGTTAATCTGCATGAACACCAGTATGATCTGGAAAAGGATTCGATTGCTTGAATCGATCAAATATTTATCTAGCACATTTATGTAGAACTTGAAAGTTTTCTGGAATCAAGGAAAATTGACAATTATTAAATTACTTACTACCGATAAATAAATTGCCTAAAGTAGCCCTGCATAGTAAATGAAATATATTATATAAACACACATTTTGATTTTGTTCTAAAGTTGCAAAAAACCTTTTGTAATTAAAATATCAAAGTGACTAATATGAATAGAAAAGGTGTATTTGGATAAGTGGCGCCTTCGAATCTATTTATTTCGGTAAAGGGGATAGGGGGCTTACACCCTTTCGGAAATATTATCTCTAATTTAATCGGATCGAATATCAAGTTATCCTAGCCTCCTTTATCCTTGAGTTAAACAATTTAAGACGCTGATAGCGAGTATTGGCATTAATTGCATGATTATATATTTGTATTAACATAGTTCCTAAATTAAAACTAACTCTGTCAAATAAAATCAGCGTGCAAAGTTGCTGAGTCTTTAATTAATATTTTTTCTGCCTGGTTCTTCTTCTAAATACCCTTTTCAACCCTGCCATAACATTATTCAGGTCATTCACGATTTTCTCTCGACCACAAGTAAAAGAATACAGGAGGATCCTTCCTACCTGAGAAGAAATCCACCGAGACGAAACGTATAATGAACGAATATAGTTACGGGAGAAAGTTAACGGTAGGGTATAAATAATGCATGAACTGAAAGTAGCGATGCAATGGAAAGAAACCAAGCTAAATTCAGTGGAAAACTAAATGAGATGAGACCTGAATAAGTTTTAATAGAATGCGTTCCTCAGC
>CABFWB010000105.1:145525-155801 GCA_902151455.1 Timema bartmani | reverse complement strand
CCCCCCCCCCCCACCCCTCTCTACCTTTATGAGCGTAATCTTACACGCTCACGTGATTTTTGGAGGATTAATGCTGAGATATTTAATTATTTTTTTACTTATTATTGTATTATTGGTAAATTTTGGCTCAAAATGGGGGACGAATGGTCTGATATGTTAGGCACGCATTGAACCGAATTTATTTTGATGGGAAGATTTTCGAATTTCGTTTGAGTGCGCTTTGTGCCCATCATCAATCAATATCGATGATTAAAATTATATACTCTTCTTAAAGTTACTCTTTAAATTATTTCTTTAGTGACTCCTTACCAGCTAAAACACGAGTGTTTTAGTGCCAATGTACTATTATTTAGTGATTAAAACCATTTAATCGACGGAATCATACCGAGCGGGTAGTGAGACGTAGTCACATAGAAAATCTTGACTCAATACAAACGACTTTATTTAATTTTTGTCTTATGTTCTTTTTCAAAGAGAACGGATAGTAAGGGGATGTTTTCAAAAAACTGAAATATTATTTGTATGAATATAAGATGCAAAAATAGGGTGTAGAAGGAAAAATCAACCCAACGCACTAAGAACAGATTTAATTTTTCCTCACCCTCCTCGTTTCCCCCCTTAGTGATGGTTAAATGAACTAAGTCGTCAAACTCGCAGTAAGTTTAGCAACAAAAAACGTGTAGGCAATGTTAAGGTTCGAATCTCTGCCGAAAACAATTGAAGGCGACAAATAAAGAAGAGTTTCAGGAAATGATGAACCAGCTGGTGGAGATAGGGAGAAATGTGACATGTAGATAAACAGTGAGAAGTCAAAACTGATGGTGAAATCAAAACACGAAGAGCCACTGAAAATCAAAATTGGAAACCAGAAGTTGGAAAACATGGATCAGTTCAAATACCTGGGAAGTCCGCTGACAAAGGATGCCTACTGCACCAAGGAGATTAGGTCGAGGATCGCCAAAGCTAAAGGAGCTGTCAATAAGAAGAAGTTACTGCTGACCAGCAAGTTGAGTTTGGAACTGAGGAAGAAACTGGCGAAATGCTACACTTGAAGCATCGCTCTGTATGGAGCAGAAACTTGGACTATAGGAAGATGGAAACGAAATATTTGGAGAGCTTCGAAATGTGGTACTGGAGAAGACTTGAAAAGATCAGATGGACAGACAGGGTGATAAATGAAGAAGGGCTAAGAAGAGTGGATGAGAAGAGAGCCATTTTGGATGTGATTCTTCGTTACAAAGCAAACTAGATCGGACACATCCCTAGGAGGAACTGTCTTCTGCACGACGTCATAGAAGGAAAGGTTTAGGGAAATAGGAGCTTAAGAAGAAGGAGGATTCAAATATTGGATGACTCGAAGGAAAGAATAAAAATCTGGGCGTGAAGGAGGAGGCAGAGTTTAGGGTGGGCGCATTGTCAGTCTAAGTTCACTGACAAAATGAATGGACCTGTCATGAGACATAACATAACATAACATATAATAATAATAATAATAATAATAATAATAATAATAATAATAATAATAATAATAATAATAATAATAATCCCAGAAATCAAATATTTTATTTGAGCCATTATTTTTCATTGTAGTCCATTATAAATCATAAAGTGGTGAGATTATTCCATATTCTATATCGTGGAACATCCATTGAACTGTTTTTTTTGTTGGTACGAACTGCGTTTGGTATAATGTTGAAAGAAAATGATTTTAGGACGCATTAGATAGCTAGTAATTAATTTTTTCAAACATTCTAGTTAGGATGATAGTTTAAAATATGGTGATATTTTCCAACCATTTTAGACCAATAAATTTGATCTTCTGCCATCCTCTAAGTCACATTTTCTAATGAAATCTATATACTCCTTAGTTGAATATCTATTAATTTTGAAGGGATATAAATATAGTTTACACCAACTCTACGAGCATTTAGGTCAAAATAAAACTTTGAACTGTGCTAAATTTTTATCTAAGACTAAAAAAACTTTTTAACCTGATTTTTATTCATAATTCTTAAGTTTATACATAAAGAGATCTAAATCTAAGTATCTGTGCGTTTTAAATTAAAATAATTAAAATTAATTAACCTGTTCTGATAATTTAACTATTGTGAATTAAATAATATATACTAACATCCGATTTTATTGTTTCATACATTACATATAACATACCATTTAGTCAGTGTGTTACGCAGCATTCTGCAGGTAGTATAGGTGATTTATTTAGTTAAATTATAGTGTACTTGATAGTTACACTGTGTCACATTTTATTTGATTACTATTCGTTGTTGTACATGATAACCTATGTTATTGTTAACTTGATTATTTTTTATGAAAAATTAATAATAATTTGGAAACTTATTTTTTAGAGATTTGATTAGCCTTTTCACGTTCACTGTTTGTTAACTATTTTGTTATGCACCTTTAGATTTTAGAGTGTAGTTTTTACATGTTAGTTCTTATTTTATACTTTTCCAAAATTAATGTTGCTTATATTAATGAAAAATAAAGTGATATAAAAATACCTAATTTGAATTATTTTAAATAAATATGAAATTAATATTGAAAACTATTCTATAAATATAACGTTTAACGCATATGAAAAACCATACTTTAGGATATTTTCAATAAATATGTTTAATTAGTTTTCGTGTGAATGTTTTATTTGTTTAAAGCGCTAGGTTTATAATATTTATCTACTTTCCTACCAACGCAAATTATTATGATAATACACTACACATCTACGAAAATATGGGCCTTGGTAATTAAGACCAAAACAGTTTTTATATTTGAATGATACCCTTAAAATAATATTAACATTTATGTTATAAATTTTGATGGATTACATTGAAATTTTCCAGGCTCGAATGAATTTAAGCACTTTAAATTTAATTCCTTAGCTTTATAAATGAGAAATTTAATTTTTGTTAAGCCATTAATACTGCTGCGTTCAAACGCCTATTCATAGAAGATGAGAGCGAACACACATTTATTTAACACGCGAGAAATGTATATCTATCTAATTTACTAAAATGAATATGTATTATACAATTATTTATAAAATTCTAACAGTTTAAACATGATAAATCTATAGGTAAAACATCATATCACTATAATATTCCTAAATTATTAACTTTTTTTGGGGTTAACCCCCACCCTAACCCCTCCCTTCCACCCCCACTGGATGACCTGAAGACCCTACCCCACCCCACTCAAGCCAGAAACATATTTACATACATTTTGAAGGTTCAAAATGTGTACCAAAATTAAACACTTGTTTTAAATTAATATATTGACACAGTAATAAAAATTAATTTAAAAATTACATTATAATACAATGCTAAGTGATGAGAACAAAGTTAAAACATTAACCAATTTATGTGAAAAATTTATAAAAAATTAGTAGTGAGAAGCAAAAATTAAGTATTAAGTATACATAGTCCTAGTTAAGAAACACATAAAAGATGGCTTCATTGACATATGAAAATTAATTAATTGGCTGACATTGTTTTTCTTTCAAAAGGCCATAAATATTAGATCTCAGGTAGGACAGTACACATCTAACTAAGGTCATTCTTCCAATCCAGTCTTACACGATGTTTTGATTTTATATTTGGCAGAAAGGGCAGAAAATCCAGATTCACACAGATATGTTGAAGAAAACTGAACCAGCACTATTAAGGCTTCTTTAGCAGCTTTGGGTAGCCATGAAGCTAGGTTATCCAATACTCTTCAAGGTTAATTGCTCGGAATTGCTCTTTGTCATTTGTGCCGCATATTAGTTTAATAGCCTCTTCCTGGATTAAATATTAATTATATCAATATCGATAGTGAAAAGAGCTCTTACCAATATTACCTGCCAGTATTCTGAGGAAATATCTAGAAAGTAATGCATGAATTCATCAAAAAGTTAGTTCAAATGTAAAGAGATTAGGTTCTTAAGTTCATTTGGCACATTATGTCTTTCATCAAAAAGCTCATTGAGACGTATAAAGTATGAAAAGTTGACAGTAGGGTCCTGAAGACGAAGCTTCCACGATTAAATATTCTCTAAAAGATATTTAATCGCATGTTTAGAATGTTGGTGTTTTTTCCTTATAACTTCAGATAAAGATTATTCAAGGACTCAAAAAAGTCGGAGAGAGAGGCCAGAACCAAAATAAATTTGTCATTATTATATGAGTTGTAGAGGTCATCATTCCCATGAATCAAAGGAAATATTCCAACTTCTCACTTAAACTCATACAGCATACTTAGCTTTGAGAGTCAACGAACCTCTGTAAGGAAAAGTAGATTTTGGCGTTCACTGCTTAGGTCATTAAAAAGAGCCTAAAAAATCCAGTTTTCAAAGCAATAGTTTTCACCAAGTTGACTATTTTAATCTAAAGTTGAAAAGTACGACTGAACTGTTCTGGCAAGGTTTTGAGAAGCCAAGGCTTGTTTGTGGATGAAGTAGTAAGACCCCAAAAGTTTAGGATTTTTCCCTTTGCCAATAATTGCTTAGAGCCAAAACGCGACCCAATCGTAGCAGGTGATTTTTCTTCACAAACCCTTTAATTTTGTTCCAAGGAATACCATTTTCTCTTAAAAAGTCGTAAGGAGTGGATGTGATTTGTAAAGCGTAATCGTTTTTCCTCAACCAACCGACAATAAAATATTAACTGAAAGCTTTGTGATAAATCTATTGATTAATACCGTTGCAGGGGGGAAAAGGAGATGCATTCAATTTTTATACCACTTGCTTTCTTAAATCTTGCGCCATTTAATTTACCCTATGCTTAAATGTGTCATTAGCGAGTGATTTTTTGATAATTTTCGACGATTTTCATCGCCAAGAACGATTGTGGATGCAGTAAGTAGGCATTGTTTTACGAGTGGTTCACCAATCGCATATGGTTTTTTTCTCTTTAGCAATCAAGATAAATAATTCATACGAATCTTCCACAGCCCTTTCATTTACCTGTTGATAAATTCCTGTTGAGACCAGTTTAATTCATTTTAGTGAATTTTGTTTCACATTGAAAACATATTTAGGTTTGTCTTTCAGCACAGGATTTATTGTTGATAAGTGACGTTCTAGTCACGCAGGTCACACTGCATCATTGCTAAGAACAAAATGACAAACGGTATACTGCGGTAACTGAATTTAATTTTTCTCGATAAAAGTAAAACCGTATTTAATATATTCATAACTATATTGCTTTCTTAGACACGGGCTTGGACATTTTTATTCACAGCCTAAAGACTAAGCTTTAATACACCACAGGAATGAAAACAAGCAAGACAACAGGTAGCTGACTACTGACGCCAAGCTCAAGTGCCATGGCAGATTAATTGTTGCCGGCCGAAGAAACTAAAGTTATTGTTTCATTGGCACGTATTCGGAATCGTTCGTGAACTGATGGAAACGTTCGCCAGTAATTATTAGCTATATTTACTACCATCTCATTGAAGGCGTTAGTAAAAAATTAAAAGCAACAATCAAAAGTACGATAACTTGTCATGATTACCTTATTTAAATTAAAACATAATTTTTGTTTTTAAACATTTTAAAATACGTCTTACAAATTATTTTTTTCGTGAGCCTTCCACGCCTCCCTTGAATATCACCCATACGCCCACCAGGTTGAGAACCACTGAAGTGGATGAACTATTTTCTAACTATATTCACTGATGAAGTACTGGACTTAACTGACTGCTACTCAGTATGTCCCGAGTCATGAACAGGCCGTTCATCCTTAACTGAAATGTACATGCTCAGTACAGAAGTCATTATTTAGAGACTAGGAATGTTATCGTAAGCTATGTGGTCGTCATATGACTTCCAATAATTCCTAATTTTGAACTATGCATTTTGTATCTATGCATTCTAAATTTTGACTACATCCTGTTAAATATGTTGTTCACCTTTGGCTCCTAGCAATGCTTTTAATGTTGTTTCAATACTTTTTTGTCCGGTTGTGAATGGATGCAAAGACTTAGTTCCATTCTTACTATTTAGGGTGTTACTATTTAGGGTGTTAGTGGGTTAAGGATCCAAGCCAAATACAGGAAGCCTTTTGTGGTTTCCCCAAGTAAGCTAGTCTGGATTTAAATTGCGTTTTTGGTAAAAAAAAAACTATTTTCAAGATTGGGGTGTTTGTCGGAAGCGTTCCTTGAAAGCCTATTATATTTTTTATTTTGTCTAATAAGTTCACAATGGATAGAAAAATATTCAATGCTTTCGTGGGTCTTGACTAACATTATTTTTATGATCATATGAAGAAATAATACATAAATTTATGTGTATTTAAAGTTTTTTCAACCAATGTCTATAAAAGTAGTAGGTTCTCAATTCGGCCCACATATTTTTTTATGTATAGTAAATCATAACTTTTGACTATATGCACTGATTTTGATTATTCTTTTTATATTTTGTAGATAAAGTTTCTCTGGTGGTCTCTTATAAGTTTCTTCCAGATAATTTAAGTGAAATCTAGAAAAACAATTAAATGAAAATAATTATATCGTCTACACAGACAATTTGAAGATGTATTTTTTTAAATCATCGCTTAGCAGTGAATTGCTAAAGCGTGATATCATTGAAATCCGATGTCCGATGTCCAATATTCAAAGAATTTTCATCAGGTGAAACTTCATCCAAATAAATATTTTGTTGCGGGTATTATCGAAGCAAATTGTGTGTGCGTAAAGTGCTTCGCTGCTTTGCATATAAAGCTTTGCTACATATTGTACAAGGCATATCAGTGAACACGTTTATTGCTGATTTAAAAGCGTCTTCGACGAAAAAGTGCCTTCGGTTACGAACCACTTGAGCATAGTTTGAAATGACTATTTCTTTCGTCAGCTGTTTCGTTTTATTACCTCTGGCAGTTACTATTCCGTGCAACAGTCAAACGGCGCAAACGCTGTTCTACATACTTGTTTGATAATCTTTCGTGTACTAAACTGAGGCGACAAGATCATTGATTGGCAGTTTCATTTTATATACGCTTCTGTATTAAATTGAGCCAATCTTCTTTTTCATGCGTCATCTTTCTAGTTAACCTGGAGTTAAAATATTTCCGCACACGCTCAGTATGAGTCTCTTTACGTCGTTTCACTGCATTCATTTTCTTATTTTGATCAAAACACTAATTTCTTGCGTTTTGCGTTTCTTGCGAACGGAATATTTTCATACAGGCAGCGTTTTTTGTAGGCCTACCTATATTTTAAAAATTTAAATAAAAAATGTAATATAATTTATTTTCAAAATAAAAATCAAACCAATTTAAAACTAAAAAGTAAAAAATAATACTTTTTCTAATCCTATTGAAATTTACACTTTTTGAAATCGGCACCAAATTAATAACTAAAACAAACAACTACCTAAACCTTATCTACTAAATTGATTAACTGTTGGTATCAATAAGGATCAAACAGACACATAACAATAGACAACAAACATTCCTGTTGTTTACAATTTCTTCATGAGGGAAAACTGTTAGTTTCATTTTTCAGCCCCTGACTTTTGATTGTAAAAAAAAAAGGCACTTATTCAAGCTTAAGTATTGTAACGGTCGGGGAACTTCTGACACCCTATGTAACTGTCCGGAGTTTGTGACTGGGTAAGTATGGCAGGACAGAGGCGTTGGAAGACCTTGTAAACGAGGTGTTAATTTAACAAAGCTACATGTGATGTTTTAAGTACTAAGTTCGATGAACAGAGATGCAGGATTCACGTCGTCGAGTTGGATTTTGACTCCGTTCGTTTTCCATAATTGGGTACTGCCCTAACCGCGTAACCGTTCAACTAATAGTCGTTCCTCAACAGCGGCTCACACACAAATTCATCTTGTACTCTAATAAGGAAATACAAGGCAATTGCTATCACCAAGACTCGAAACCGTGAGTCTAACATAGATTCGTTGCTAACCCGACGTACTATGCGTCACGGACGCATGTGACCGTGGAACCATGGTCCAAAGACAAGCGCGCCACACGACTGTCCAGAGAAGAGCGATCCCCTCCTTCTCGGCCTCTATTTAATAAAACGTTTTACCCTATTTCTTGAGACATTTGCCGACTAAGGGTTTTGCAATAGAGCACATAACAATGCGGCTATGACACATTCATAATTTTATAAATCCTCTTCTAAATCCAACTCGATTCGGCGGATTCTTTTAAACATAATTTATTTACCTCATTACTACACTGTAACACTTTAGCTCTCATAGTACTATAGTTTGTATAGGGTTTGTAAGTTGTAGGTAGTTGTTTGCTTTAGGTTTTAATTTGGCACTGACTTCAAAAAGTTAAAATTTAAAGACGATTCAAAAAAAGTATTATTTATTACTTTTTAAAGCTTTTTTTTAAGTTGGTTTGATTTTTTTCATATAGTATTTTACTTGTATAAGGAGAACATATGTAATATAAGCTATCTTGGACTTTAAAGTCTTTATTAAATATTTGGACCTAAATATATTAAGAGAAACTATTGAAAATAAACATTTTTTTCTTCATCATAAATCCTTTTTGGCCATCACATAAAATGACCCGTAATTCAATAAAGTATCTACAGTGGCAAATGTCAAAGTGTACGCCATGTACACCTACTCCTACCATGTAAAAAAAATTCTCTGTGCTCTATTTTAAAACAAATGACTACGGTGGACCCTCTAAATTTTAACTTTAAATACCGATAGCTCTTATAATTAATACATAACTTTGATTGGAACAATACTTTTTCAACAGTAACAAAAAGTCACAAAACTTTTAAATAAAAAGTTTCGATAGTTACACAAAAATTCTTGGCTACTAATTGGTTACTGCCACTTTTCGAAAATAAAATTCCAATTATAGTATTTAATTTTATTATACCTTCTTTATTTCTTGATTTTTTAAAAATATTAAAGATAGATAACTTGTTAGATCTGAACTAAATATCATATTTTAACACCCCTGGTCCAGTTAATACTAGCCTCGGGAACAATACTGTAATACATTAACGATGTTTTAGTAACATAATAGAATATGTTAGGTCAAGTGTGGTTGTAACTAAGCTATATAAAAAAGTCTAGCTGAATCAGTTAAGAACTAATAAGCATAGATAGAGTACAACCTATTTAATTAGTTTATTTAGAATGAGCCCACACATAATTAATTTTTAAATCACCAATTCGTATGTTATTAGCTTTATTAAATATGGACCTAGGTAAACTATTGAATTCGAATGTGACCCGAAGGGTGTAAGTATTTTGTGATTTCAGTTTTATTAAATTGCATTTATTAGTTTAAAATTGACATGAGTTCATTTTATCCAGCCCCCTGGCCTGGTTGCTGACTAAGGAATGCCGACAATGTTTATGTGGTCAGTTCCTCTTTTATATTTGTTTACAGGCTAATCACAACAACTTGCAACATTTATTTTGTCATTCGCAATCCGCAATACACAATATTATACAAACACGCCTTCCAAATTAGCCCGTGCGGTTACAAAGTCAAGCTGCGTGAACAGTCGATATTCGAGCCGTCATATGCGAGTGGACAATAGCAGAGGTAGGGAATTTGATAGTGCGAAAGAGACGTATGTTCTAAATAACGCATGAGAGTGCACCTTTAGGCTACCCATTGACATGTTTTATTTATTCTACTCTAATTTACCATCTCACAGCGAGGTCAGTCATTGATTGGTACCAGAGGTGCAATCCAAAAATTTTATTTGGGGGCGGTAGGAGGGGGAGCAAACAATAAGTGTTGTGGCCAGAATTAAATTCTGGAGTAAAGTGGGATTAAGGGGAACAGATTCATAACCACCTGAGGCAAAGACAATTTATGACTATCAAATGCTTCTTGATGTTATTTAAATTCCTTTTGTGGTAACTAAGGGCAGCGTAGTTTAACTGCTACATAAATAATCAAGATTAATTTAGTGCATCCAAATGGGATAGAACCCTAATTCCCTTGTCTTCGGCAGTCTAGTTTATTGTGAGAGTAGCGCCCTAGACCATGCGGCCACCAAAGCAGGTTAAAATGTTGTTCTAGTTGTGTAAGTTTTTAGATGTTTTAATTACATTATTATGTTTAATTCTTGGTAGTAAATTTTATTTGCAGATATTTCTCCGGATGTTTAATGTAATATGGAATAATTTATACGTTGTAAAATGTGTCAATTGTTATCAAATATAGAAACTTAATTGTACCATTCTTATACTACTACCACTACCACTACCACTACCACTACCACTACCACTACCACTACCACTACCACTACCACTACCACTACCACTACCACCACCAC
>CABFWB010000105.1:131285-145485 GCA_902151455.1 Timema bartmani | reverse complement strand
ACCACCACCACAACCACCACCACCACAACCACCACCACCACAACCACCACCACCACTACCACCACCACTACTACTGCTACTACTACTACTACTACTACTAAAATTGAAAATATTGCAAATAATTTTTGTGAAATATTCAAAAAACCAAGTCACACAACTACAACATACTTGCAACAACATATTACATACTAGACAAAAGGAATAATCAAAACGATTACCAAATTCAAAGAATGTTTATACCTAGGGCTACATGTTCCAAAATAAAATACATTATTTACAACTTATATATAAATAAAACCCAATGAATAGATAAAACCAGAATTGAAGAATTGAAAACTATCAACAGCCAAATTACCCCGTTGATAACAAAACTAATTAATTTAAGTATACAGCAGCGTGTAATCCCACAAAAACTTATAATCTCAATTACTAGACCAATTTATAAAAAAGAGAAGCATTTAGATTATGGAAGTTACAGACCTATAGCAATTTTACCAGTTTGAGATAAAATAATGGAAAGATACGTTATCAACTACTTGATAAATTATTTAGATAAATATAAAATAATTGACCCAAAAAATACGGATTAAAAAAAAATGTACGGAAATACTATTACACTCTTTTACTAATCAAATGCTAGAGAAATTAAAGGAAAACAAACACATTGCTATAGCATTTATAGACTGTTGAAAGCGTTCGATACGTTGGATAGAGATATTTTACTAGAATCACTTTATAACATTGGTATCAGAGGTAATTTGTATGGATGGTTTAAAGATAATCTAACAAATAGGCAAATAATATTTAAAATAAATAATATAGAAAGTGAAGAATTGGGTTTAAATATTGGAGTACCACAAGGCTCTATTCTTGGGCCAATACTATACTTAATCTATACAAGAACAATGTCAAACTGTATACAGAACTGCGGTATATGTATGTATGTTGACGACACAATGCTGTATGCGGTGGACCAAAATGTAGATAGAGCTAAACAAATGTTGCAGGAAGACTTTAATACGATACAAAACTGGACTCACGATGATAAATTAATAATTAACATTAAAAAACGCAAACAATGCATATCAGACTACCGCATGTTATAATTTATATATTAGATATAAAAGGTCATTGCTTAGATTGTTTACATAATATAAAACCATGTGATTGTTTAACATTCACGCAAGTTGAGACATATAACTATCTGGGGTTGATGATGGATTCTCATATGAAATGGAATACTCACAGAGACATAATGCTTAGGAAGCTTGAAGCAGGAATGGTTAATATATGTAATTCTAAAACAATAATATGTTACATTTAATATTCTAAAAATAATGTATCACGCGCTAATCAAATCACATCTAGGTTATGGTATTACTTCCTGGAGAGAGACAGATCTATATTTAAATCAATTCAGAAATATTCAAATTAAAGTTCTTAAAATAAAGAGTGAAAACAACAATAGTACCAAAGTCATGAATAAGAAGTGGAAACCATTGACAGTAAAAAAAACACGTATAACTATAAAATAATAATTCAGTATTACTATTCAAAAACATATAAAATAAGACAGGCTCATAGCCACAACACCAGAAAACGACAGTACAAAATACCATTATCCTAACTATTATAAATGCGAATGTGAGTTTGTTTGTTTGTTTGTTTGTTTGTTACGCTTTCACGCCTAAACTACTCAACCGATCATCATGAAATTTCGCATACATGTTGTCATGGGTACATAAAAGGACATAGGGTGCCTTTCATCCAGAAAAAATGCAAATGTGAGTTTGTTTGTTTGTTATTGTTTGTTACGCTTTCACGCCTAAACTACTCGACCGATCATCATGAAATTTCGCATACACGTTGTCATGGGTACAGAAAAGGACATAGGGTACCTTTCATCCAGAAAAAAAGTACTGTTCCTGACGGATAGAAAAAAATAACTGTTAGACGGTCGTCCGGCTTAACAACTCGGCCTACTGATATGAATAAATTAATTGCAACATGATGCCTGGAGTACAGAAAAAGGGACCTGCGGTATCCCAGAAGAAAATCTGATATCCCGAATAAAAATCTGTTCCCGAGTTATTTTAGGCACATCTATCTTAAAATGATTAAAAATGATTATATTCAGCTAATTAAGCTCTGTCTGTTCACCCCGTTATGGTAAATGACAAAATTGTCGTAAGAAGTTTGGTATTATTAATTTCAGCAAAAATAGCTCTCGAGGTATGATGCTACGACAATGTAAACTTTTAGTGTGGGACGAAAGTACGATGTCCCACAAAAAAGCTATAGAGGCGTTAAACCAAACTCTTCAGGACTTGCGAGACAGTACAGATATTATGGGAGGAATGGTAGTTTTACTGGCTGGTGACTTCCGACAAACTCTACCGGTGATCCAGAGGGGCACACATGCAGATGAAATCAAAGCCTGTCTCAAGTCATCAAGATTGTGGGCAAAAGTGAAAAAATTCAGCCTAACAACGAATATGAGAGTCCACCTTTATAATGACGTAGATTCAGGACATTACGCAGAGACACTATTGAAAATTGGCGATGGACGTTTGGACACGGATGCTGAAGGCTGTATTTTACTTACAGGGGAATTCTGTAATTTGGTGGAAAATGATGTGGAGCTCATTGCTAAAGTTTACCCAGACTTACAACTAAATTTAAATTGTGATCATTGGTTGTGTGCAAGAGCAATTCTTGCACCAAAATATGAAATCGTTAACAAAATCAACACTGACATTTTGAAAGAGGTGCAGGGAGAAATAAAGGAGTATTTGTCAATAGATACAATCATGGACACAGAACAGAGCACTTCATATCCCGCTGAGTTTTTAAATTCTCTGGAGCTATCGGGTGTACCCTCGCATAAACTACAATTGAAATTAGGTGTACCAGTTATGCTTATGCGAAATTTAGATGCACCCCGTTTATGTAATGGGACGAGGCTTCAATTACACAATTAGGGCAAAATATAATCTGTGCGACCATTTTAACAGGTGTGGGAAAAGGGGAAAGTGTAATCATACCTCGAATCCCAATAATCCCCACTGACCTACCATTTCAATTCAAAAGACTCCAGTTTCCAATCAAACTTAGTTTTGCTATTACTATTAACAAAGCGCAAGGGCAAACATTGCAGGTAGCAGGGGTGCATTTGGAAATGCCATGTTTTTCCCATGGCCAGCTATATGTAGCCTGTTCGCGTGTGTCCAATGCCCAGAATTTGTATGTATTTGTGCCAAATGGAAGGACATACAACATAGTATATAGGAGCGTCCTAAAATAATGATCTATTCTGTGCCCATGATTGCAACGGTCAAGAACAAGCGGAGTAAATAAGGGATTTTAATTAACTGTAAGTAAAATTTAAGATGGAGTAGGATCTTTCAATTCGTAGCAAGGCATAACCTATGACTCTACTGACACACACTCCACTATTTCTTTTCTACTCCTACACTTAATCCTGATTTATATTGTGTAGTTTGTTTTTTTCTTTATCTCTACCTCTATTGACTAACAACCTCAATATGTTCATCGTTTTTATTGTCATATTCCCTGTGTAAATCGACAACCTGAATTTATTGATAAAATCTACATTAACGCGAGCGAAGCCGCGGGCAAAAGCTAGTACATAAATAAATACGGAAAACAACACATGAAAATAATAACACCACCACTTTTTAACATGATACCGGATACCCTTTGGAAATAGATAAAATATCAAACGTTAAAAGAGAAATAAAAAATGACTAATTGGCTCACAGACTTAATGAAATAATAATACTAGATTGACTAATATGATAAATAAGCTATGAAATGGACTCGAGACTGGTTTTTGAATATTAAATAAAATATAAAATGTAATAGACTTAAGGAACTATATTAAATATTCGAATTATGTTAGTTGTAAGAATAGACTTAAAGGAATGAAATGTATGTATTACATATTTACACTATTACATGGGTGTGTGACATTTATGGTGAGGCGTCAGCTGACAAGCACAATGTGCTTAACTGGACCATATTTAATGATTAAAAATATGTACTCCAGATACAATAAAAATTACTACTACTACTACTATTAAGTGCTAGGAAAGTTCCTAAAATACTATTTCAAGTTAAATCTCTAAAATACGAACTTGATCAGGTTCAAATTCTCCTAAAATAAAAGAGTTTAATAGTGTATTTTCATATAAAAAAATTATTTCATTAATATATTTCTTAATTTTGCCATTTAATGACAAAAGTTGTAAAAAAAAAAAAGTAGGCCTACATGTGTAATGTATATATGTATAATTTATCATAGTGTCTTTATTTTGGATTTACTTACAATTCTAAATACTAAGCTAATTTAATAAATTAACATAAAAATAGCTGTCATCTAAGAACACAAACAATTGAAAATATATTAGATGTAGAATTTGTCCCAGCAATATTGTTAATGCAAACTTCTGCTGTCAGTGGAAAACTTGTCATACGCCCTTAGTAAATTTCTCGGAATTGTAAGGTTTGGTTGGAAAAAAATTAACGATTTACAAAAGATGATCAGCAATGTAACTTTAAATGAACGGTAAAAAGTCGTTACCGTTTATGCGCCAAATGAGCTTGTTTCAAAATTAGTTTCTTCGTTTAGATGTAAACTTCTCCACTCGAAAATCGTCAGAAAAGGTTAAAAGGAATGCTTTTTTTCCAAGCACTGCTAGTACTACGTTAAAATTGCAGTTGAGGTTCAATACCCGGTCGAGCATACTGAGATCAAAATTAATTTAAATCCTGTTTGCCATAACTATGTCAACGTCAAGTCACAGAAGTAGATAACAACGGCATTTATATAGATAGGTGGTGTGTTCTACCTGCGCATCTGGGGCAGGAGGATCTGACTGGTGTGCTTGCACGCGTCTACGCATGTGCGTCTCAGCTTGCGTATCTTCTCCCTCAACTCGGGGGAGTCCTTGGCCTGTCCTACGTGGATCAGAAGATCCCGGAACAGCGCCACCTGGCTGTTGATCTCTACGATCAGCTGAAATCAAACGAATCCAACAAGTCACATACTGATA
The DNA here is from genome assembly GCA_902151455.1 of Timema bartmani. Lineage (NCBI taxonomy): Eukaryota > Metazoa > Arthropoda > Insecta > Phasmatodea > Timematidae > Timema > Timema bartmani. The sequence continues at coordinate 140,410 of CABFWB010000105.1, read as the reverse complement.
GATAGAACCTTAAATAGGTATCATCCTCATATTAGTGAAGATCTTGTTCTCCCATGTATGAAAATTTTTAACTTGGTAACTGTACATCCAAATCTCAAGATTCAAGACGTTTAGCCCGTGAACTGTCAATCACAATCACAAAATTCAAGACTTTTATTTGGGAGTAGTTTATCCAAATCTCAATATTCAAGACATTTAGCTAAGGAGTTGCCCAACCTAATCTCAAGATTCAAGGCGTTTAGCTCGAGAGTTATCCATCATAATATAAAGATTCAAGACGTTAAACTCGAAAATTGTCCACCCTAATTTCATGATTCAAGACGTTTAACTCGAGATTTGTCCAAACTAATATCAAGATTCAAGATGTTTAATTCGAGAATTGTACACTTTTATCTCATGATTCAAGATGTTTAGTTCGAGAATTGCCCTTCCAAATTTCAAGAATCAAGACCCTTAACTCGAGAACGGTTCATCCTTATCTCATGATTCAAGAACGTCTAATTCAAGGGCTATCCACTAACCTCAAAATTCAAGACATTTAACTCGGGAGTTGTTCATTCTAATCTTAAGCAAAACTCTACTCAATGCGGTTGAAAGCTTTTAGGGAACATTTTGGGGAGTCAAAGTCAACATAAATTCGGATTTAATTATACTCAGGTAATAGTCATTTGTAATAATAGCTCCAGGAAAGGACACCTGTAACGGACAAAATAATATGTGCGCTTTCCTTTTCAACTTCTATTCAAGAGGTCAAAGTTATCTCCGCAATGAACCAGGCGCTGTTTTTCCCTGATCTATATTATTTCCCTGTCGTTTCATGCAAATTATGTTGATTTGTTCTAGATTGTTACACTTTAAGCCATTACACGGTATTTAGTTGTATTGACAAAATAGTTTCTGTAAATAAAACTTATTATAGCCTACTAATCTACTAGAAAATATTCCAAATTCTCTGTGAAATAAAAAGGCAATTTCAAAAGTATTGTGTTTTATTCATTATATTACTTTAATTTAAGACTAATAAATGTTCAGATTACTTGGGTTTTTTTTTTAAACTAAGAAAATAGAGGAGGGAGCATTATTGAAAAAGCTTGTTTTGTTAGATTTTAAAAATTCGCATTGTCTAAAATTATTAATGTAGAATAATATTGTAATAATTATCGAACAAAACTGTTGGAATCAAAACACTAATCAATCAAAATGTGTTAATATAAAATCGTTCACCATGGCCACAGAACTGAATGTGCTTTCTGGAGTAGTTTCTATAAAAATTGTCACAGTTCTCACACATAACACCCCCCACCCCTTTTTCAATCCTTGCCCCGAGTTTTTTTTTACTAAACAGCGCGTCCTAATACCCATTCGGTTTATACACTTATATAATAATTACGCTAATGGTTTCAGGGATGAAGAAGGTTATATTTATAGGAAGTTTACTCATACTTGCGTGGAGGGAGAGTGGAAAACTATTTTGTAAAAACCATGCTCAGTACATCCGACCGAGACTAGAACCTTGATCTCCCCGTCATCGGCAGTCTAGCCTACGGCAAGTCTAGTGCGTTAGACCACGCACCCACCGAAGCGGGTAGCCCCTAGTTATCTGGTAGGTCACTTTGAGCGCACAAGAAAACATATCACAAAATTATTTGTATTTAATTGGTTTTAACACATACAATGACCCAGTTTGAGGTCTAACAACGATGAGGATGGTTAGAAGAAAGCGCGACTGCATCAGAGTTGAAAGCATGGAAAAACAATAGTGGTATATCAAATGAGGAAAACCACTGTAGGTACACCCGACTGATAAACTAACTCTGACCTCATCACCAGTGACCTTGTGCAATGCATGCCCCAGGCCACGAAGCCACTGGCATGGGTGTAGAGCAATCTCGAAAGTTTGTCACATCACATACGGTTTTGGTAAATTCCATCCCGTTTGAATGTATTTATGTAAATTCTGTCCCATCATTAAAAGCTCTTGTGTAAATTACCTCTTGCCATTCATTATTAGGCTGCTAGGTAATATATCATGAAATATCTCTTAGGCGCATCTGCTGTTTCTCATTTGGTCGTCATCGGCCAGAAACATGACGCGGGGCACATTTCTCTCAAACGGATCACCTATATCTCACCGAGTTGGGCATGTATCTGCGAAATGTGAAACCTCATCGACGTAGCCATCGCCCGAAAGGATATGTGATATTCACCCGTCACCATATATCACCATGATTTGATCGACACACTCGTGTTGGATGTGTGCGACACGCTAACAGAGACCAAAGATGTCATCGATTTCGAGTAGCCAACGGTAGAAACATACATCAGAAACATTAAGCTAATCAATGCCATCTAATATATATGTCAAGTCATCTGTTTGTATTACTACACAATGGATTATAAACTAAAAACCATTTTACTATCAGATCTAAGAGGCATTGTAGAAAAACGTACGAACCAATACTCTTGAACGTGCAACGTTTTTGCCCAGATATGTACCCCCTTTTGGTCAATAAGTGCCCATTTTGATAAACACTGTACTCCTTTTAAATTAACATGAACCCCTTTTGGTTGATTCTTGCCCATTTTTCTGATCAACTATGTACCCCTTTTGGTGAATATTTACTCTTTTTGCTTAATTATGTACCCTTGAACGGTCACCCTTTTTTATTAGCTCTGTATCTCTTTTGGTGAATACGTACGATTTTTTATCGACTCTGTACCCATTTTTAATGGAAAACGCAAGCCTTTTGCTCAATTTTGTTCCCCTTTGGTAGATGCGTGCCCCTTATGCTCAACTTTATACCGTTGAACATGCATCTCTTTTGCTCAACTCTTTAACACTTTTTAATAAACATGCACTAATTTTGCTCAATTGTGCTAGATAAGTACTCCTTTTTTTTGCACAACTTTAGACCCATTTTGGTGAATACGTGTCTTTTGCTTAACTATGTACCCTTGAACACACACCCCTTTAGCTCAGCTGTGTACACCCTTTTGGTCGATACGTGCCCCTTTTACTAAACTAAGTACACATTTGAATTAATCGCGGACCCCTTTTGCATGATTCTATACCCCCTTTTGATCAATACATACCACTTTGATTACCTAGGTACCTCTTTTTAGTTGATCACGTAGCCCTTTCTATCAACACTCTACCCCCTTTGGTCGCTACGTTCCTTTTTAACTCAACCCATACCCCTTTTTAATTGAACACGCACTCCTTTCGTACAATTCTGTACCCCTTTTGGTCGATACATATTTTTTTTTACTCAACTATGTACCCCTTTTGGTGAATACGTACCCCTTTTGATCATCGATATACCCTTTCCTCCAGGGAGAACATGATTTTTTAAATAAAAATAAATATTAAATAAAAATGTTGGTGGGGAAAGTAGGAGAAAGGGATGAGGGGAGGGAGATATACCTAACGCTGAAAGTTTTACCAAACTATATCACCTGAGGAGTAAGTTAGGGATGACGTCACGGGGGAAACCCCATGTTTATACTTAACGGTGAAAGAGAGAGGAAAAAATGATGATAATAGGGAAATTCTGATTTATAATAACCACGGTATTTTTTTAAAACACACTGAGATGTTTTAATGTTTTTTAAAGTTCTTAAACGCCGAGCAAATTACTCACGCCTGCCTTAGAACACCTATCATTGACATTTTAAATATGCATAGTAGAATTAATGTATCCAAGTCCACTGAGAAAGTTACACAGGTAAAAATTTGCACCACTTGGAAAAACTCGAATATAGGTATTTATATACAATAAATATTCGGTTATTTTATCAGCAAATAACTTCTCCTTTTCCACTGTTGGCTTCAATTTATTTGCTACGTAGATGGATGTACGTTTCACTCTCTACATCTTTCAACACTTCCACAAATATATAACTATTGGGGTGGGGTGTATCTACGAACTTATTCGGTTTTCAGTGAAACTGTATTATTATTATTGTTATTATTATTACTATTATTATTATTATTATTATTATTATTATTATTATTATTATTATTATTATTATTATTATTATTATTATTAGCACCGCATCTTACTACCCGTTTGGGTTATACGCACTTACGCTAATGTGTAATGGTAAGGTGATTGTGAGATGAAATGGAGGACCTACAGTTTAAAGTGGAATCCGAACCACAGTGGAGGCCTGGCACTCGATACATTCACAAGTTGTGATTAATACACTTCTTGTCAGAGGTGAAGGAAGGGTTTGGCAAGCAGATAAATCTGTGCCGGGACCCAGGATTGAACCCCGGACCCCCAGCACCCCTAGACCGCCAGGTCACCTAATTTCATTTAAATAATTCACAAAAAATTTGCTATGCAGTTCATTGACGATCTGTAGGTAAGAGCGCATCCGCATATTGGGAAAATTTGGAATATTTTTTACCCACGGAGTTATTACAATTTTAGATATACGAAGTTACTTTAAAATAAAATTGAAATGTAAAATAAATTTAATACGGGACGGAATTCACACTGACTTTGCTAATGACCGGACGGAATTAAGACAGGAGGTCTAGGTCATAAAATCTTCAAAGACGGAATTGACGTCAACCCATTAAATCAGTGCATTGTTTCTCCAAATAAAGTAATTCCCACATGAGCTGGTAGTAAAGTGTGTGGAGAAAGTAAGGGCACATTCACGCCAAACCTCTAATGGATCCGCGGTGTACATACAGTACTTGTGGCCCTCGAGGGAAATACTCTTGAGTGAACAACCCTCCCCCTCTCGCCACTGTACCTAGCACTCACCATGAAAAGGTCACTCGTGAAATCTTAAGGAGATACCTCGGCAGAGGTTATGAAATGGTTAATATTATATTTTGATAATATTAGTCTGCACGTGGACTCACAGGAATAAGGTTATTTTAGAAAATAACTTAAAACAACTCATTTTACAATAAACTCTCAAAATTGGAAGGTAGGGAACGCCAGAAAAAGGCAATTTTTATAACAAAGTATTTAATTGACCAAAATAAATCAAATATTGCTTTTATAGAAAAATGGAGTTTAATATTCTTCACATGGTGACCTCAACAGATCTTGAACATATGTCAAGATGTCTTAGAATTTAATGACAACTTTTTCTCTTCATTTAAATAGTCTGTTATCTATTACTGCTATGCTCATGACATATATTAAATAAATGTTGATATCAATACGTGAAGAAAATTAAACTCTATGTTTATACTGAAGCAATATTTGATTTCTTTTAACCAAAAATTATTTAGCTATAAAAAACTGCAAAGACACATTTTTTCGCGTCTTCTACAACCCCACCTTAACGGTGTTTGAACAGAGCTAATGTTGAGAAATATCTGTAAGATAGCGTTTGTGTCGATGAAGAAAAGGTGAAAGTGTATGCTACTGTTCCGTTCCGTTGAGAACCAATAAACCTATCTTTGTCTTTACGGTGGAGTGACTGGTAATTCTTGGGATGAAGTTTTGGGGGTGGGTAGGGAGGGTGGGGGAGAGGGAGGGTTAGCAGGTAGACAGTCTTCTCTGGCTATTATGAATGAAAACTGTAAGGGCCAAATTTTCAATGTCAGGTTAAAGTAATAGTTAACTGAGTTGAGGTTGAATATAACCTCGAGTTACAAATTCAGGTTAGCGTTGTTTACTCTTTGAATGAATTTTATGTGGAGATTAGTTGACTTGAAGTTAATTTATTGAATGCAGAAGTTGGTAGTATATTTTTACTCAAATGCCACTTGAACAAAAATATTTTTAGTGGAAATGGGAATAAATGAATGCTGAAATGCGTTAATAATCACTATCTAATTTATTTTTAAATACATTTGCGAGTCTTTTACATGTTTCAGACACATTTTACTAATATTTTACTAATATTCCCTCCTAAAACTATAACATTCTTTTTAAATCTAGTTAATAGATGATATATTTTATCCTGCTTAAGAATATACTCTATTTTTTAAAAAAGGGGTGTGGAGGGTGCGCAAAAACCACTACATATAAGACACTATTTTTTTTATACAAACTAATCAATAAATAATAATAATTTAACTTCATCCTTCTACTCACAAGGATACGGAGAATCGATTTAAGCTAAAACAAAATTAATAAAAATATTTATTATGATTAATAATTAAATCAAAACTCACGTAAGTCACGGGGTATAGCCATATCGCTGAGTGGATCCTTATATTTCAAGAAAAACGTGTTAATAATAATGCTTGAAATATTAGGTTTTGACAGTTTGGAATGGTTTGTAATAATAAAAAGGATTACTAATTGCATATTACAATACTTTAATAACCCGATAATTACCAATAACTTAAACCTAGATAACTTAAATTAAAATTTCTAGCATCAGTTTAATATTTACGTTTATTTGTGATTTTGGTAAGTTGTTTAAATGTTGTACATATAAAAAGGTTTTCAAATAATTATAATATAAATAAGGTATCAATGGATTCTCCGTATCCTTGTGAGGGAAATGACTGTATACAATAATTGATTACTTGCTATTTTGTTAAATAGAAATGTCTTATATATACAGGATTCTATGCACCATCACCTTATAGGTTACCACAGCTGTTTGTGAATTTTTTTTCAACGACTGCGCCCAGGTTTTAAGTGAAAATTTAAACTAGTGTAGGCTATGTAATACAACTGGACCTTGGCCTTTATCAAGTGTTAGAAAAGGGAATAAAAAAATTAAAGTAGAATTTGTTTTTCTACTGAATCATTATTTTATTTGTTAGTGTTGATTTGTTTAAGCCATTAGTCCTACTTTTTTATTTTCAAATAAGCACCAGACTTCCAAAGCTGGGTTTGAAAATCTTTTCCTCAATAACTGGGTTCAGGTTTCAAGTGAAACTTTAATTATGATACCACAATGTACCTATTTAATACAACTAAGCCTAGGCCTTTATGAAAACCATTGACAATTCTCTCCAAAAACTATTACACTAATAAGTAGAGTAAAACTAGTACAGAAAAAAGGGATATATGTTACACAACAGAGCATAGGCGTGACAATTAGTTGCAAGAAGGTTTTACAGAGCCACAAAAGTTTTAATTTTTAAGCACTAGGCTACCATAGCTGTTTGTGAAACTTTAATAATTGTAAGGTAAGGGGCTAAATATAAATATGCCTAGACCTTGATTGAGTGCTCGAAAAAGGAATTAAATATGCGAGTTAAAATTGTTTTTCCACATAACGTTGCAATATTTAAATAAATAAAGCATTGTAAAGGCCCACTTTTCAATTGATATGACTGGCTGCCAAAATATAGGTTAGGCCTATTTATATTCCTTTGGCCAAACTATTCAATCATCAAAGAATCTTGCATTAGTATTTGGTTAATACTAACGATCACCATAAGCCTATATATTTTTCATTTATTCGTTTTATAACTCCAATAGCTAGGCTCTCATTTGTTATCTTTCAAAACTATCTCCAATCATCTCTAACAAATCAGTGGCAATAGTTTTCGTAAGTCTAAAAAGTATTTTTTAATCTAGCTCAACAAATTCTCCAAAATAATTATTAGTTCTTGTTCAAAATGTAAGATTTTTAAGCTGGTTAAAACACTCTAGCATATCATAAATATCTGAATCTGAATCAAATAGCATCATTAAACTTTATCTTAACGAAATCCAACAACACATATTGGAATGTTTCGAACAGTCAGCTGACAGAGTGGTGGCCATGTTGTTCTCTACGGTAATTATCTTGAGGTTTACTCACTAACCTCCACACCTTCTTCAAGTTAGTGAAATCTGAAGTTTAAGCTCAGGTTGTGTGATAGTCTAACATTGAAACAGGTAATAAACATTTTAAGCTGAGGTTATAATTTAACCTCGACAAAACCTGACATTGAAACAGTGGCCCTAAGTCAGGGACCGAACTAAATCATCGGTTCATTTTTAAAGTTAACCTTAACTTGATTTAAATACTAAGCTCATTTAGTTTATTTTAACGATGCATGATGGTCACGGTTCAAATCCCGAATGGGTAAACAAAGGGTGCATCTTTCTAAATGGTTACCCTTTGTACCTCCACAAGAATGTGAGTAAATTACCTCTGTTTTAGATATTTCTCATTATTAACACACTAGTATAATTAATAAAAATAAAAATATTAATTACACTAAATGTAATATATACAGATATGCCGAACTAATAAAGTGGAGGGAAACGGGGGGCGGATGTTAAGTATTTAAAGCATTATCTCTACATGATGTAGAACATGAGTATTTGTTAAATTACGGTTATAGACTCATATACATATTATTTAAATTAAAAAATGACATCTGGACACGGTAATTGAACTTGGGATCTACAAACTAGGTTTTTATAGTTGTTATAAAACTAATTCGTTACGCCTGAACAAAGAGGAGAAAATACATTAGAAAAAAACATTTAACGAGAAAGGAAATAAAAAATAGTGATTGAAAATGTAGGCCTATATGGGTGTTATGATTGTGGAGGTGTAATATTGATGTAGACATTCTGTGCACAAATGCACATATTGTTAGTGTCCATCTGGATACGTCTGTAACCTGAACCAGCTAATACAGTAGTGGCTCTCAAATTATGTTACGTGATGCCAGTAGGTTGTCGGTGATGATATTATTTTTTTAACCTTTTTTAGCGCCGCGTGTCTTACTACCTGTTCAGGTTATACGCCTTTGTACTAATTACTCTAATCTTAAATCTAGGACAGACACAAAATCCATCCCCCTACCGTCAATTCATCATTGTGAAAGGGTAAACCCACATTTTAACAATGATAAATTTCTCGGCCATGCCAGGAATCAAGCCCGGGACCCTTATCTCCATAGGTGGACGCACTACCGACGGAGCTAAGCTTCGTAATTTTCTAGCATGATTTTTTTTCTAAGCTATATCCACAAACAAATTTATAGATTTTTTTTTACAAAACAGCTAGTTTGTGGGGAGGGTGCACAGCATAGACTTTCTCGCTAATGTAAATAAAAATAAATGGTACGGCGCACCGCACAGACTTTCTCTCTCTTTCTATAAACTCGTAAGATTTCTGAACGGAATAATGTACATTGTATCATCACCACTCCACATAAGAACACGCATAAAATAATATACAATGCTATA
>CABFWB010000105.1:99572-122370 GCA_902151455.1 Timema bartmani | reverse complement strand
CGAATGCCGAGGACGGGGATATCGAGACTCGAATCTCGGTCGGGTGAACTGGGGGTGGATTTTTTCTAAATGGTTTTCCACTCTCCCTCCACACAAATGCGGGTTCACCTCCCCTGAATTCAACCAACCCCATTCCTAATCCATTAGCGTAATTAGTACATAAGCGTATCACCCGAACGGGTAGTAAGACGCGGTGCTAAATAATAAAATAAAATTTTATTTAATCGAAACTATAAAATAGAGTGTATTATTATCGTAGCACGTATCGGTGGTCATGCAGAATAGACGTTAAGCTCGTTTAGCTTGGTTTGATCGGTTGTTTCGAGCTAGAAACCCGAACGAGTGTATTGAGTGTGTTTTTACATAAATTGTCTCCTAGCTGTCATACTTAAATAGCTTACTTTATACACAAGTTGTGGTACGAATTACGAAACTAACAAAGATTAAAGCAGCCAACATATGACTCCACAACCAATTACATATCCGTTAATGTTATTTCAAGGGTAAAAGACTCGACATTACTAACATCTTCCTCTAGACCAGGGGTCAGCAAGCCAGCGGACCAAATAAGGCCCACACGTACACTTTTGGCAGTCCATAAAGGGTTGACCATACTTATATAGCAGATGGTGCGTATTATTGTTACAACGTGTTTTTATACATTTGTAAAATTGTATGAATAAAATAATAATAATTAGGAATGTGAGAAGCTTCGAAATCTCGAATGTTTTCGAATACTTAATGGCCGAGTATTTGATTCGAAACTTTGAATAACAAGCTCGAGTAATGTAATCATAATTCTTTATATTCAAGTGGGTTTTACTGCTAATACGGCAGGACAGTTGGCGTGAGCAAGCAGGTAGTCGGGTAATCTTCTATGACTCAGAGTTAAATAGCCCTGTGTTTTGTTGTTTTATTAAAATCTGGTTGCTGTTCAGAATGGCTGTTTGGATGTGTAGGTTTTCCTCAATGTCCATCTTGAAACCTTTTAAAGAGGATTGTAAAATTTTTACGCAGTTATTAATTGGTGTTAGTTGATGACCGGTAAGTTTTAGATGTTCGGCGAATTTGGATTTGCATCTATTGTATTTAAAATCACTAATATGTTCAGCAAATCGAATTGAATGATTTCTTCCTGTCTTGTTAATGTATACAGCCTTACATTCACATGTCAATTTGTGGATACCACTTTTGGTATACTGATATTTAGAGTTAAGATTAGATGATGGATATTGCGGATAGCCTACACATCCAAACAGCCATTCTGAACAGCAACACAATTTTAAATGAGAAAACTAATTTTGAAAACCAATCCTTTATTCACACAATTAGAAAATTAGCTCAACATGTCAAATTGAAAAGTAATCACTATTCCCAAAATTCTAGCTTTCCATCCATCACAATTAAAATCTATTCTAACCAAAACCAAGAAGAATACCGTAGATTCATCTGCATCATTTAAATTCAATTTCCCAGTTTTTGATAAAATCAACTTACTCATCATATAAATATTTCCTTTGAATCTTAAAATATATCTATTATTTTAGTTAGGCTGAAAATATATACAAATTGAATTTCAAAAACAAAACAATTTGGTAAAGGCTTGGTGCCACTGACAAATGATGTTTTGTTTGTCTTGTCTATAACAACATAAAAAACAAAGAGAAAACTTTCTGTGTAAGTTAATTATATTAATATAATTTTGTCCTTTATTATGATTCTTCCTCCAAGCAGTCGGAGGACGGGAGGACCCAATAACACATCCTACATGCAGGACAACAGGAAGAAGAACTTGAAACTACAGATAAGCCTGGTCAAGTCATCCACTCCCGAGCAGCAAGAGGGTACGCCACAAGCCGTGGAACCCTCATCAGAACCGGACTCCATCGCCTACTCACTATCAGAGTTAGAGTCGCTACCTTCGGAGAGCAGCCCGGAGAGAACTCCGGTCAAGTCAGACAGCGAAGCAAGGGGCAGTTTCGCGTCTCCATCATCAATAGCGACAGCCGAACTTCTGGCACAACCCGATTTCGGATATATCACAAGATTAGCGACCCAGGCACCTCGGACGACCTACAAGCACCGGCACCCAAGGGAGATGTCGAATCCGGACTTCGCAGCAGAATTCCGGAACCTACAGGACACAGTCGCGTCGATGGAGGAACGATTCCGCAACATTGCAGACCGGTTTGGACAAACAAGTCAGGATGCTCCGACCCAAGGTGCTGGGGGACTCAATCCTTCTACAACAGCCACCCCCGGGACCTCATATGCCGAGACGCCGCCACCGGCAGAAGCCTGGGCATCACTGGGGACCGTAGCCACGCCACAACTTGCAGTCACAGACGGACAAGCATTGAGACTAGCCCTGGCCCTGAAGGCCAAGCTTCTAGAACTCCAGCCGGGACGAGATGCCCACGAAGCAAGATTCCTGACAGGACTGATGGAACACTACCCGATCATGCCGCCAGCAGCGAAGCAGAAACTCCTACATAGACTCAACATGATCTACATTGCAGTGACAAATAACTGGACGGAGGCCATCGCAGCATCGGGGGACGGTGGGTCTCCAGCGATCTACCCACCGAACTACCAACCACCAGTCGCCCCAACGATCGTCTACAGGGACAGGCCTCAGCCCCGGGCTCCCCGAGGCAGAGGACAACGAAGAGCCAAGTAACGCAGTACTGGACGCGCCTTCACCTCGAACTCCGAGTTCCCTGGGTTCTTCGAGGAAGGGACCACCCAGCTACGAGGCGCCAGATCAAGACCCTAGGTTTAGAAAACTTGTATTTGTAATTTCTGTAATTCTTGTATGCTCTTTACGAATAAAGAAGGGGGCCGCTTAGGCCCGGGCAACCTTCCGCCCTTTGGCTCAGTCCTGCCGGACCTTCCCCGTCAATATTACCTTTGAGCCCCTTCAGGGCGCAAGGGTATAAAAGGCGGGGGATCTCTGGTTCGGGACTGCAGTCGGAGGACGGGAGGACCCAACAAGTCTTTGTAATTCCTTTTACCAATTGATTAAAATTGTTATTTGTAATCTGTATTCATATTGTACTCTAGATACTTTTTTTAGAGTTTGTGTTTCTCAAATACCATAGGAATCGAAGTTTCGAGCATACTATCTCTTTTTAAACGAGTCTTATTTTCATATCAACACTTTTAAAAAAAAATTCCTGATGATGTCTGCTTCTAATATATTTCACTGTTGTATTATTATATAAGATAAGTATTGTTTCCAGTGTACCATCCCTTTCGTTACAACACTACTCTGACCAACCTATGCCACAACAACAAGTGCTCGCATCTATGCCTGCTAATACCTGTCCAGATAATGCCAATTCTCACAGCACCAACGAGGTCATCTGTGAAGCTGCGGCCGAGCGTCCCCGGCCATCTCCACACGTGTGTGTCTGTCGTAACGGTGGCTTTTGTAATAAAAATAATAATATAATATTTAGCACCGCATCTTACTACCCGTTCAGGTTATACGCTTAAGTACTAATTACGCTAATGGATTAGGAATTGGGAGGGTTTAATTTAGAGGAAGTGAATCCGCATTTGCGTGGAGGGAGAGGGGAAAGAAAACCATTTAGGAAAAACCACCCCCAGTTCACCCGACCGAGATTCGAACCTCGATCTCCCCGTCCTCGGCGGTCGAGCTCAACACGTCTAGCGCGTTAGCCAACTACGCCACCGAGGCGGGTTGTGGCTTTTGTAAAGAGACAGACACCGGGGACCTGACATGCGAGTGTCCCGAGGACTTCCTCGACAGGTTATGTGAGGACTATGTTCGCAAGACGGGCTCTCCAGGCAGTGAGGCCAACACGGCCGCTAATGTCACACCTATCGTGGTGGTGCTATTGGTGTTGTTCATGGTAGGTGCTGTCTACTTTGTCTTCTGGAAACGACCCTTGTAAGTTGAATATAAACAGTGGTAGTTGGTGGGAATACACAGATTTCAGACCAACTATAGCTCAGTCGACTATAAAGTGTATTAATTAAACTAGGGGTGTGCGAAACTTCAACTTGGCTTTGAAACAAATATCAGCTTTGGCTTGACTTCGAAAACAATTCCGACTTCAACAATTGCGAAGCTTCGTCAGTAAAGATATCGACAGTTAAAATATTCATGTGGAAAAATCTGAAGTGATTGATTATAAGTAGTGATAACTTGATTTATCACAATAAAACAAAACATTACAAACAATTTTGTACAACATAACATTTTCCAAATGATTTTAATACATAAAGTTATATCTAGTAAAATTAATAACCACAAAATAATAATTTTTTTCAGGCATTTAACAACTAACAAAAATATCATACTTTTTAAATGGAAAAATGAACCTGACACAGGAATTTAACCCGGTACCTTTAGCTTAGTCCGTGAATGCTCTAACCATTGAGCTATTCAGGAATCGTCCCATGCTCAGGCCTATTCTTCACTCAAATTTTAAGGCAGAGTTTATGATGGATGTGTGAAACTCATCAGCTACAATGAGTGAAGAATGGCCCTGAGCAAGCGACATTTTCTGGATAGCCCAGTAGTTAGTGCATTGGTGTACTAATTCAAAGGTATTGGGTTCGATTTCCATATTCAGATGTCATTTTTTAATCTAAACCGTATAATATTTAGGTGTGGCTGTAACCGTAACTATCAAATGTATTAGATTGGCTATTTAACCCATTTTAACAAAAAATATTCAATTCTTGTTCTCTTTGAACTGAAAAAATATATTTAACACACCCTTAATATTTATCTGACAACTACTCGGCCATGAGGTTAACATCCTGTATTTGACTTGTTTCAGTGGGAAGCCCGGGCATAGCCGGTCTTACCAACTCTCAAAGAGTTTCATTCAGGCGAGGGACGAATGTGGAGTTTGGTACTCCAACTTTCGCAAGCAATGGGCCTCAAATAATAGCTGTAATTCTATGTATTCAAAAAATGTAAAGTAATTCAATCAAAGCTCTTTAGAATAGAAATAAAAGGAAACGTTAATAACACTAGTTTTGTACCAAATAATTCAATAAACAATTTTATTGATGTTATTTAATACATACTAAGGGACAGCCTTAAGAATATCTAACATTATTTCATCATCATGAATTATTATTCCCTGTATGTGGCAGAGTCAGTTTAAAATGCGTCCATCTTTCTCTATCCTTCCACCACTCTTCCTTCTCTAATTGTTTCCATTCGTCTTCTCTCACTTGCACACACTTGTTGTCATCTGCTCCTCCCATCTCTTCCTTGGTCTCCCTTGTGGTGTTTTCCTTCCAAACTTCACCTCCATCATTCTACTTTGGATTCTTTCCTTTTCCAAATTCACAACAGGCCCATACTATTTCAGCCTTGATTCCTCTACTATCTCATGTACTCCCCGAACCCCAACTTTTGCCCAAACCTCTTCATTCCTCATCTTGTTTCTCCTCGTAGCAGCTAACAAACTCTATCCCCATGGCTTCCACTTTCCAAGGCTCTCTTACATCCAATGTCCATGTTTCTGCTGCCTTCGTAACCATGGGTGCAAAGTACACCCTACACTTAAGGTGTAATTATATATCTTACACACTTGTAAAAATCCTCCCTCTGATACCCTCTTCTTATTAGATCTTCTCTGCTCCCAATCTTTGACTCAATCACGCTTGTATTGTACTAGTGATCAAATGTTAATAGACATTTATGTAAGACTTTTGTGTCATGTTGTGTCATGTATGGCCAACCTACTTATTATCACTCTAGATCTATATTTTAAAATCACAGTGTCAAGCTGTGTTCTTATCATCTTTATGTTTACTTTTGGGTAAAGACAGCTGAGTGACATCGAGTTTATGTGATGGTTTGTTTACAGAAACCCATGGATGTTGATTACAACCTAGGTGATATCAAGTTTATGTGATGATTTGTTTACAGGAACGCATGGATGTTGATTACAACCTGAGTGACATCGAGTTTATGTGATGGTTTGTTTACAGAAACCCATTGATGTTGATAACCTGGATGACATCAAGTTTATGTGATGGTTTGTTTACAGGAACGCATGGATGTTGATTACGACCTGAGTGACATCGAGTTTATGTGATTGTTTGTTTACAGGAACCTATGGATGTTGATTACAGCCTGGGTGACATCAAGTTTCTGTGATGGTTTGTTTACAGGAACCCATAAACGTCGATTTAGGAAAAACGAGCTTTATAACTCCATTGCTGTGAAGTATCTGTAAATTGAGGGGTATTTGTCTGAATTAATCCTCAGTTAGCTTAGCTAATAGATCAATGGTGCTTTAACTTTAAGGCTTAAGGTCCAAATATTTATTAGGGAATGCTTTTCAAATATATTAATAAAAATTATTGATGGATTTCTTTAAAAAAAATCTAAAATAGTTTTAAACTTAGAAACATTAAAAATAATCTATTCCACACTTCAAAAAATGTGAATATTTTATTGTCTTTTTTATTTCACATCAAATACAAATTTGAATAAAATACTTAGAAGACTTTTAAACAAGATGAATTACTTTTAGTCTAGTATAAAAAATAAATTTAAGATTAACAATTCTGTAATAGTATTAGAAAATGTGTCCTCTTGATTGAAAATGTTCTCCAGAAGGGAAACTTAATCATCCATCTTAACGATTTACAAAATGTGAGATTCAAAACTTGAAAAATATTGGCAATAGCATTGTTAAGTGGGGCGCATATTTATGAAACAATAGTATGAATGGTACATTAAAATAAATGTTACATAGCTCCGCACTGACTTTCTCACTCCATTGTCTAAAAATGGAGATATTTAATAAAAACTCGTAATATATGAGAAACGAAATAAAATACACCAACCAGCAAACTCGAGCAATTTACGTAAAACATATTTTGATTCCCGGCTTTAAATTTCATGTTTTTTATTTTTAAAGTGTACCGATCACGTCTTCTTATAGCTACGGCCACAATAGCCTAAAAGAGGGTGGATGGAATCTAAGGAATTAATATAATAAAAAATTTGCAAGTTTAAGAAATATTTGAATTATTTATTCAAGGTAAAACAACAGAGGTAGACAAAACATATATGGCCTCACGCGGCAAACTGAAGAGTGTTGAAAAACATACAAACATGGCAAAGACTGCACTTGTGCAGTACATTTGAGAATATATTTCACAATCTCAAAGTAAATTATTAATTTAATTTATTTTAATTAGTCTAGAAGAGTCCTAATAACAATCAAAAATCGTTAATATTATAATAAAGAGCTTAAAGAGCCTCTTTTAAACGGTTAACAACGCGCCTGAATCATCAATGTGAATTCAGACTAAACAAACTTAAATTTTAAGATTAAATTCAAATTTAAATATATATTCTTAGATTTATTAAATATTTTAAACCATTAAACCTTCGAAACCTTAATATAGTAACAAAGAGCTTAAAGAACCTCTTTTAAAAGCTTAACAACGTGCCTGAATCACCATTGTGAATTCAGACTAAACAAATTTAAATTTGAAGATTAAATTTAAATTTAAATATCAATTCTGATACAAATAAACAGCACAAAGGTTTGATTTCCCGACATAGCTCAAACAAATTGTAACATTAGCAGTACAAGCTAATGTTACAAAAGAATTAAAAGTTCTCATTTGTATACTTGGACCAATAAAAAAAGGTCGCTATTGGCTTCACAAAGGTCAAAACTTCGTATTAAAATTACGAATTCCGCTTACAATTTTCGACATTCTATTAGGGGTTGCACATCTTCAGGTAATCGAATTAGTATTAAATTCCTCATTTAAAATTTTTGACCAATAAAATAGCTAAATATTGACTATTGAGTCTAAAATGATGGAGATAAATCATTGCTGTACAAACATTTCCCCTTAGAAGTTAAAGAAAAAAGAACATAAACTTTTTGAGAGACTTGCTTACTCTATGGGGCACCATACAAACTCATCGACAAGCTGCTAAAAAATTTAAAGATTAGGTGGGTCAAGTCATCGACACGACTTGGACCAACTCATTGACAAGCTCCAGTATAGGAGGTTCAAGTCATCGACACTATTTGGACCAACTCGTCGACATGTATAGTAGGATCAAGTCATCGATTTGATAATAATACATCCTATTAATAACTATTTTGTAATATAATAATATAATATATAAATAAAACAAAGAGTTTGTGTGTGTGTGTGTGTGTGTGTGTGTGTGTGTGTGTGTGGGCATTGCATGATATCTATCACAGGCAGGGGTCTGAGATTTTCAAAAAGTACCTCTTGTGCATGGACATCTGCACCTCAAAGCTGGAATGTTAAAATTTAAATAATATATCTTTTAAATTAATTAAAAGCTGGTTGGGGCAGTATAGACTATAAACAATTTATAGCTATCAAGAACACAATAATTCAAATTGGTTGTCAAGGTATATAAAGATTTTACTATAAACATAAAAGTATATTAAAGCTCACCTATCAGGCAACTTACACCAGTGATCTCAAAGTAGGCTCTCACGTACTATTGAAGCACCCATTAAGTTTGAAAATTATGAAACAACCCTTTTTATTTTCAATGTGTTCAATATCTCTTATTTTTTTACCAATCAGCATCCGTAGAAGATGGTGAGTTCATACAATATAATATATATTAAAATAAAAGCCATTATATAGACTCTTAAAATCCAGATTACATATCAACTAGCTGTGTGATTCAAATAAGACATTATTAAGTCAATGATCAGAAATTAAAAAATATATAAATATGAATCGAAGTTTGAACTAAAATACATATTAAACAGACTTGGTGCTGGTAAAATGGGGTGTTTAAAAATTCCCAAAATTAAATAATAATTTCCTTTTCAGAAGATTCAGATCTGTCCGGTGGGTATAAGAACCACCTAAATTCTCCATTAAGGTCTTATCTTTAAATTTCAAAATGAAAAAGTGGTAAATAGAGAAGGGGGTTCCTCTCAATATTACTAAAACTAATCTAAAAAAAAACTGTTTGGTGATGTAGGAGAACCAAATGACGTAGGAACACATAAAATTTCAACATTGAGGCCCGAGAAATGGAAGAGATCGAAAATGATACAACTAATATAGAACGCTACTTTCCAATGTTGTTTAAAATTGAAATTTGGTAAGCATGTAAATACATTATATAGTATAATCAAATAAATCTTAAATTTCAAAATGGGAATGTGGAAACGTAAAAGGGATGGATTAAGGTGAGTACTAACTTCAAATCTTCCCAAAATTATTTGAAAATCTTATTTTTGGTATGAAAGATAATTAAAATTTGACGAGTTTGTAAAAGGACCACTCCACAATAACCAAAAATGCTTAAAAGTTTGTAATTTAAAAATAGGGAGCGGGAAATGGCCAATAGACAAAAAAAACACTTTTGATATGCTAGTAAATTTGAATTTTGTAAAGGCAAACGAAAAAATTAAAAAAAACTAATAATAAAAATAGATATAAACAAAGCTAAATGTTGAAGGATAAATTAGCACATATATAGCAGCGATATAACAGTAAAAATTAACAAATTCTTGAGACATTGCTCGGTGAACCTTGATGCTCTTTAAAAACCACCATTATGTTTCTGTAACAGGGTATATTATGTATTTGTGCTAATTGGTGAAAAGTGATGTTATTTTTTTCCAAAATATTTACTTAACAATGTATATTAGTTCGTTTATCTTATTTGATGATAGTTCTTAGGTAAATATCGCGCAGTTATGAACTGCGTCTTTTTGTGCACTCAGACCAGGTAATATTTAGTTTCATACATATATTTTATTTTCATTTTTTAATTTCCATGATTGGTTTGTGATTGTCATAGCTAGCTCAGGATTCTACAATGAGAAACCATCAAAAAGTTGGCAGCCGCATGTTTAACGTTCTAATATGATATAGTTTTGGTGCTGCTCAACCATGAGAAGAACGGGTAAACTGTTAGTTAATAATAATTAGTCTATGTTAACCGGACGTCCCAGTTATATCCATATGAAATTTAGCACAATCAGTACAGTGTTTTGGGTGTGATTGAGTAACTATAATAAACAAACGAAAAGCACTTAATTTTTATATAGTATTTGGATACGAATTAAAAAATCACCTGAGGTGCACATCTTCTAGTTTCCATAAATATTTATAAAAAGTCAAGGGGTTTCACGGTCCTTCGTTTGGCATCCTTCCACGCCAGCAATCACGCAGTTTAATACTTCAGACTCACAATATGTGCATTAAAACCAAGTTTCCACTTTTATGTGGCTTGGTTCTGTAGCTAACTGAATAGGTAGTCACACTGTCTAATGTGTCAGACTCATTATGGATGTGAGCACCCTAAAGATTTCCCTAGCCACATAATTAACGTTTAAAGCTTATTGAACCACTTCTGTGGCTGCGTGGTCTTACGCGCTACTCACGTGTTGGATTGGCCTCGAAGACGGGGTGATCGTGGTTAGAACCCGGTCGGTTGCACTGAGGGTGCTTTTTTCCTAAATGGTTTTTTGTTCTCACTCCACGCAAAGGCAGATGCACTTTCTCTAAATTCGACCTTTCAAGTCCCTAACTCATTAGCGTAATTAGTACATAGGCGTATAACCCGAATGGGTAGTAAGACGCGGTGCTAGAAAAAAGGTTAATGTAGTTTAGTGATGCACTTCCCAGTAGTCACGTGGCTAAAGCTATATTTGATTTTAAAAATTACGACTGAGGTGCGCACCCTGGGGTTTGACTAAAAAGATGCGGAAGGTAAATGTATATAAAAGCACTCGCATTTGCGTAAATAGAGTGGGAAACCATTTAGGAAAACCACCATCAGTACTCCCGATTCGAACCCTGAGCTCCCCATAATCAGCAGTCCAATCTATTGCAAGAGTGACGCCTTAAACCATGAAGCCACCGAAGCGGGTTTAAGGCTACATTGTTTTCACAAATATGTAAATGGGATTTTATTTGATTATTTCCTTGTCTACTCTGTATTTTAAGCAACCTTTTAGTGAGAGAATTAATTTATTTGTATGAATATTTGTCTATGTAAATATAAGATAAAATCAAATCAAGATTTTAAACGTTACCTATGGGAATGTTTTGTTTGATAAAGAAACACATTTTGTTTACTAATGTCAATAGCCTACAAAACAACCAACACACAATATAGTTTCTCTGATATTAAAATGTATTCTGTAAATTACTCTTTGTATTTAGTTAATTTAGCGATCAAGATAGAAGAAAATAAAATTATACATCCAATTGTATATTAAGTGTATCTGGTCATGGAATTACCTTGACAACCAATTTGTATTATTATGTTCTTGCTGGCTATAAATTGTGTATTATTTAAACTGCCCCAACCAGCTTTTAATTAATTTATTTGTATATTATATTATATTACAAAATTGTTATTAAGAGGATGTATTATTATCGTGTGGATGACTTGACCCTCCTATACCTGAGCTTGTCGACGAGTTGGTCCAAATAGTGTCGATGACTTGAAGCTCCTATACCGGAGCTTGTTGATGAGTTGACCCAAGTCGTGTCGATGACTCGATCCTCATATACTGGATCTTGTCAACGAGTTGGTCCAAGTAGTGTCGATGACTTGACCCAACCAGCCTTAAAAATATCTGTCGATGGTTGAGTGTCGATGACATGGTCCTACTCGTGTCGAACACTTGCACCACGCTGCTTCTGCCTGTCGATTACTTTTACCTCTCGTGTCAACCACTTTTTTGTCGATGAGTTGACCTGCACCCATTCTATGGCATTATAGAGATTATTGCACCAAAATTTAAGTGATATATAATATGTACAGCAAAAGATCACACAATTATATTAATATATTTGCTCATATCTCAGACACTATTGATTTTATAAAGATATATTTCAAATAAAAGTTTTTTTATTTTTAATAGTACTACAATTTTGTTATGAAAAGTTATTTAGTATCTTAAATAGTTGCAGAGATAAGGAAATTTCTGCTTCTGTAAAGTACCCTAAAAGTCATTTTCATAGGAAAATGAAAATAGTCATTTTGTGTATAATCTTAATCAACGCCTAGATACGAATTTTAATCAAAATCGTTAGAGCCAATTTTGAGAAAATATAATTTTTCTCTTTTCGCCCTTTAGTAAATTACTGTTAATTTTAGGGTTAGGCAGACACACGGCATTGCAAAAACAATTTTTTAGGGTTTGGGGGGTCATGAAACATCAACAATCATCAAAATCTCGAGTTCGATTTTTTGACAATCCCAATCCTTTCTATATCTGTAAGGTAACGGGGAAGTAAAAAAGTTATTTTACACTTTTAAACTGGTTTTATTTGTTAATATTTGACGGCACATTAAAAGTTTTGAACAACTCCATCTGTTGGAAGCTAAGAAATAAAATCAGCTAATTTTATTTTATATTAATAGTGATATTTAACGCCCATATTTTAAAAAGCTTATGACATCAACACATAGCTTACAAACTAACATAAAGATAAACCAGATTACACCACATCTCCTGGCCACCAATTATTCATCAATGTGAAAAGGGAAGTCCCTATTTCATCAACAATACATTTTTCAGGACCCTTGGCTTAGTTTTACTGACTGATAAAGGTTATTATTGTTATTATTATTATTATTATTATTATTATTATTATTGTTAGTAGTAGTAGTAGCACCGCGTCTTACTACCTGTTCGGGTTATCCGCACTTACGCTAATGTTCAATGATAGGATTGTGAGATGAAATGGAGGACCTACATCTTAACGTGGAATCCGAACCATGGTGGAAGCCTGACATTCCTCACATTCACAAGTTGTGATTAATACACGTCTTGTCAGAGGTGAAGGAGGGGTTTGGCAACCAGATAGATCTGTGCCGGGACCGAGGATTGAACCCCGGACCATCAGCACAGAAATCTGACACCTTACACCTAGACCACCAGGTCACCCTTTGAGTAAAGGTGACATACACCCTGATTTTGTTAAGAAACAAGTTTTTCAAGGCTTTATTTCATACAAGAATCTTACTGTATGGTAGTATTTTGGTAGAATAAAAGGCCTTCCAGAAGTCCGTTTTGGGAGTCCTTTATCATACCAAAACATTACTATTCAGTTGAATTATGGTAGGGAACCGCTTCAGTGTCCGAATGGTCTAAGGCGTAACTCTTGTGTTTGACTAGTCTACTGAAGTCTGAACCCGGGTCGGGTCTACTAAGAGTGATTTTTCCTGAATAGTTTCCCACTATCTTTCCACGCAAATACTGGTAGATGACTTTTAAAATGCTTCCTTTCTCATCCCTACCCCATTGGAGTATAATCATATATGCGTATAATCTAAACAGGTATTGAGACGCGGGAATTAAAAAAATAAATTAAGACCTTCCAATACAAGATTTCTACCAAAATCATTGTACAACTACCCTGTGACTTAAAAAAAACCGAGTATGCCAAACGATTTACGAATTAAACTAAAGTATTGCAACAGTAATTCCTTTAAATGTTCCGAGACGCTAAGTAAGCAGTTATGCCCTCCCTTTAGATTTTTTTTAAATGAATGAGCTTCTGCGACTCACAAATAGTAATTAGAATTATTGTTAGTAGTAGTAGTGTGTGTGTGAGAGAGAGAGAGAACCTTGAGACTGCTGACGAATTCGATAAATTAAAAGTTGATGTTTTGTTATTTGTTCACTTAGCAAAAAAAAAAAACCTACGTGTTTTTTTTATCTTGTTCTCTAAAATAATCAAGAGGGTGGATAAATGCACCAGTGGTCACGTGGTCTAAGACTCAACAGGGTGCACTGAGGGTGATTTTCTCATCCAATCACCCTGCTCATCCTCTAAAATACCCTTTCCATTCTTACCTCATAGATTGAAATGTTAAATAGCCGGTGTTTTTGTTTTTAAAACCTGTTCGAATCTTAGTGGAGTCAAAGTATTGTCTTTACTTAGCGCAAAATCAGAGTGCGAGGGGATTGAAGTCCATATTACTGCCAAAAAAAGTCAATTTTGGGCTAGTATCTTATTAGTAGAAATACAAAATTATAGATCCTGAGGAACAGGATATTATCAGATGTGACTATACATTCATTTTTTACAGGTTATATATTTTGAAATTAGCGTTTTCAAGTTTTTATTTTGTGTTTAGATCCAAATAATAATCGATAGTGCTTTCATATTTTTTTTTCCCTTTATATTCGCCATGTTTTATGATCCAGTTGGTTTATTCGCTTATCTACACTAATACTTATAATTTAGAGATCATATCTCATTTACTTAGAAGGCGAATGGAAAACAATTTGGTAAAAAGACCGTAACTACACCCGGTTGGGATTAAGAACCCCAGCCTCCCTCCATAGGCAATCCATACCAAACGAGATTGACGCCTTAGCCCGTGTGATCACAGATGCGGGGGATTAAAATATTAGTAACAGTTTTATACTTTTTTAGTAATTTCCACAAAGTAATTATTGAGGATTTAATCTAAAAAAACAAGGTTGAAAAGGGGTTTTAGGATCAAATACACAAAAATTTGCCTGATGATAAGAGGGCGGGGGGGAAATCGGAAACATCAATTGGCAAAACTATTATGAGTAGACCAGTCCTGGATTTGACCTCAAACCCCGACCTCCTGGGTCAGAGTCAAGACCGCAGCTCAAATTGACAATAATTTGTACCATATCATTAATTTGCTTAATAAATCTGATCAAACATTTTATCAGATTAAATGTAAAAGTGATTTACAGTAACTACGATCCTTAGTAGCATAGTAATCAATCGACAAAATAATGTCTGAAAGAATCGGTAACCATTTCGTTCTAGCCAATAAAAACACAACCATTGAAAAAAAACAAAATTAAAATTTATAATGAAAACTATTAGAGATAGCTTCAAGGAAAGAGAAATTCAACTCTACCTTACAAATCCCGCAATAGCAAACACGGAATTCAATAAAATACCACAATGCCACCGAACTTTAACTGTTTCAGACGCGTTTATTTCCAAACAAATAAAAAAAAAACATTAAAAAAAACTGGTATTATTATTTCAGTACGCAGCTCAAGTCATAGTGTTCTCTCCCCCAGAAAATTCCCGATCAATAGTGTGCGGAAAATTTTAAATCTTTGTATTTTGAACGCGAGGTTGTGGAAAAAATATTCAAATGAACCGAAATGTCAGTTCAGCTATTGAAGTCAAGTACGAACCGTTGCAATGTCAACAGTACTTTTGTTTAAATGAATGGTTGTACGGACAAGGTATATATACGTATTTAATAATAAAAAGCCTATTCAAACAGTGCGAGATAATCTTTTGATATTTGCATTCATTCGTCTGAGCGTAGTGGATTTCAGACGTAGGAAAAGTTTAAATTAGAATAAGGACAATTCGTAAATTCTGTTATTTTATGAATACCTCAATGAATAAACTACCATAATAGGAAGGATGATTAAAATCGCAAACGTATTTGTTTACTGTCAATATTGATGATATTTTGACCGCCTCTATAGTCTAGAGGTCAGAGTTTCTTGCTACAGAGGTTCCCGGGTTCGATCTATGACTCTTCCAGGCTTTCCGTAAAGCTGGAGGTCTGGAACGGGGTCAAATTAATCTCTTGATGACAAATGAGGATCTACTTGAACGAAAAATTAGCGGCCTCGGTCTATAAAACAGAGAATGACCGCCAAAGGATACGTTGTGCTGACCACATGGCACTTTTATCCGAGTATATTGTGTGGCGGTTGAGGCTGACAATTTAATTGATCTTGTTTATTGTAATCACGGGGTGGTGTGGAATTGAAAGAAAATATTTATCTTAATTTTATATTAATTAATGTTATATATGATGTTATTCTAACAAAAATATAATGTCTATTCAACAAAAGGTACCGTCGGGATGTATAAAATTATGTATATTGGGCGCCACTCCTAGGAACTAGGAGAAAGAATAATAAAAAGAAAAACAAACAAAGAAAATAAATAAACTTCAGCTTGACTAACTTTGACAAAGGCACGATGACTCTTTATATTCGAGACCACTGGGTGTGCTCGGGAGCGTTTATCTGGATATTACAAGGTTAATTATAATGACACTACCTTACCTACAACAATGGTGTGCTGTAAGTTCCTACAAGAGTTGAAAGAATACTTAAAATAAAACAGTAACAATTGAAATAAAATGGATCATTGAATGAAATGTACTAATTTTAAATTACAATAAAAAAAACAATTATTGGAATTTATGTGTGCTATTATTATTATTGTTTCCTTGTTACCACATCCCATTCCTACCTATGGAATTCCAAGTAAATACAATTCTAACATGAAAAAATAAAAATAAAATATATTGTATTATGGAGTTGTGAGTAAAACAACAAAAATAAATAAATATTTAGTATTGTAAAAAAAAAATCAATGGCATTAATATTTTTACATAAAATAAAACATTGGATTTAATAAAGTGTCTGAATATATTTAGTTTTTTCTTTCTAATAAGGTTTTATATTATTCCTGGATTCTTGATGATAAAAGAAAATAAAAATATTTATATTTATAGATGAAGGTTTGGCTGGATCTCACCACGAAAAATATGTTGTGTTGAAACAGCAAAATGTAAGAAATTTGTTTCCTCTTCTTAATTATAAATGATCCACAGTTTTCGAATACCAAGAGGCTCTAGTTCTTCCTTGGACACTCTGCTTTCTATTGATATATTAATATCCAACTTTTAAAACAGGTTTCCACTTTTAAAATAAATTTTTCAAGGCACCACACAAACTTAGTTCCATACTTTAAGGACGCCGAAGAAGAAGACCCTAATCTTCTTCAAAAAGTGTTCCAAGAATCAAATTTAAAAACGTTCTATATTCTTCCAAGTCCAAAGAGAAAACTAATAAACTAAAACAAAAGATAAAATGTTGGCTATGGACTAGAGATGAATATAAAATAAAATGCAAATTTAATATGAATATTGAAATATATGTCAATGAATAGGAACAATGTTTCTTAAAAGAATTAAAATGTTTATATCCATCTGTCAAAATTAAAATGCGCGCTAGTTTGGAGGTATTTACATCACGTCTTCTTTTTTTTTTCTTTTCTTACTTCTTTTACAATCGCGAGACCCACCACTCACTTGTTTTACCAAATCCGCGCAGTGCGCATGCCTTGAAATAAATCATGGCCGACATTGAAAATAAATAAAGAGAAGTCAACAAACTTCTTAGAAGGAAATTATTTTGTTTAATAAATGGTAAGTGTTCTTCCTTAGGTCAAAATTAATTATTTAAATTATTTAAAACAGTGTTAGACGTTCTTCCTCCCATCCGTTTTTATTAATTTTTGAATGGATGTAAATAGTATTATTTGTCACGCCGGCGACACAGCGTTTTTCAAACGAAAATAAATTGGAAACTTATTACAAAGATTGGAAAAATATAGGGAAATATATAGTAGGGTGACAAATAACGTTACATTATATGATGTCCAGGCCATCACAAAGTAATATAAATCTAAAAGGAATTATTTATTTAAGTTATATTCCACCTTTTGCCGCTAGAGCGAGGATAAAATCAGATCAGCGACACCTAGGTTGAAATGCTGGAGTCCAATCTGATCAGTAATATTATAGGGTCAGTGGTATCGTGTGATTTTCAGAGTACGGTTGTGCTCGCTATGTTTGGAGACTTTGTAAAGACTGTGCTTCTGAATTATTAAATCAAGATTGTGTTTGTGAAAGTGTTTATTGCGTATAGTATTAGTTTGTAAAAGGATCCATGACAGTGCCGTCTAGGGAGGCGCTCAATTGGCACTATCTTTGCCAACAAGCGGTGGCCGCTTGGTCAGTAGAGCTTGATTGAGAGCTGACTACATGTTTTTTTTATTAATGATATTTTACTAGGCTTATGTTATTAAGTATTTTATATGAATTGATAGAATCTGTCAAAAATGACAGCTGTGGGCTATGTAAGCACATTTTAATTGCGCTAGTGTGTTAGGAATGAGTAAGGTAGAATTTAGAGCTAATGTATTCGTATTCATACGGAAGGAGCGTAGGAAATAAGTAGTAAACATACTCTTGATATGTATATATATATATATATAATTTAGCACCACGTCTTATTACCGTTTGGTTTGTACGCCTATGTACTAATGCCGCTAATGGGTTAAGGATAGATAAGGTTAAATTTATAGGAAGGTTACCCGCATTTGAGTGGATGGAGAGTGTAAACACATTTAGGAAAAAACCCTAACTACACCCGATCGGAATTCGAGCCCCGATCTACCCATTATTGACACAATGGACAAAGTGACGCCGTAGAGCATGCAACCACCGAGACGGGTCCCTTGATATATCATGCCAAGATACCCCGATACCGGTGAACCAGACTAGATGAGCCGGACATTTAGTAGTGGGATTATCGATGCAGGTTGTTACATTTCCAACTCTCGGATTGCTTCTAGTACATTATTAGCTAAACTACACCTTTCATTTCAGCCAAGGAAAATATTTGGAAAATAATATTTTTTATTTGTAATTCTTTTATTAAACTACAGTAGAAAATTAGTAGAAAGGGCCTTATCTGACAGCTACCAAAGTTACTATAGCTACTAAATCACATTCATGCTTCAAGTCATGTTATCTGCAGCTGTCACTTATGAGCTTGGGAGCGGATTTTGCCCTAAATGCCTTTTTTTTTCTATGTTTTGAAAAGTAGGCTTTTGAGATTTAAGATTATTTTAGATGATTGCGAAGATAATGTGATAAATTTTATAGTGCCTATAAATGCCTATTTCGTTGTTTAGTGCCTATTTTACAAATGGGAGACTTAAAAAGCCTTTTTTTCCTATCTCTCTCTTCCGCTCACCCTCTTTTTTTCTAAATAATTGTGGCTGCCCCCTCCTTGACTCTTTAGGTTACTCCACGTGGATACTCGTGATGGGTAAGAAACCCCCATGTGTCCAGCGGTATGATAGGTTCAGACTGGTCAGACTGGTGACGAAGATTTTCTTCTAGCGCACAGCAGTGTCAGTTCATTCAGTGGTTGTGGTATATTACGCTGTTGTTAGATGTGCATATCTGTTCATTAATATTTCTTTGTATTGGACTCAGTGTAGATTATTGAACTAATAGAAAATGCCTAAAAATAAATTGTGTAAAAGTGTATTATTCAAAAAGTGGATTCACGTGACTTGTCTGGCGCATGCTGTCCATAGGGTTGCAGAAGATATTAGATCACATTTTCCAAATGTTAACGCTATTATTTCTACAGTAAAGAAAGTGTTTTTGAAGGCTATCACGAATCTTCTCATTTAAGTCCGCCCTGCCCAACACACCCTTGCCACCATGACCAGTGTTAACGCGTTGGGGTGCATGGCTTAATGCTGCGTTGTACTACGCAGATCACCTGGGTGACATTCAAAAGGTATTATACAATACACTATTTTTTAGGTTGGTTCACAAATTAAAATTGCAGTGAGCGATTACCACTAGTTTTATTGATTCCATCTGTCCATCCACATTATTGGAATATTTTTTTTTTTCATTTCAATGGTTATACTTGTAGAAAACAAAATATTGAAAGAATGGTGCGCTTTGCTATATCGACCGTTTTTCTTGTAGGTAGTCCAAACATTTGACGAGGAACAAGCTGTCGCCATTACAGAAGCAAGTTCTGTCATCTCCTGCTCAAGTTCAGTGCGGATCTGGCATATGTAAAAAGCAATTTTGGGAACCTTCCTGGAGCAATCACAGCTTTAGAGGGAAGGATTTGCCTCTTGTGAAAGCTGTGAAGTTAATGCGGGGGAAAAAAAAAACTGAATCAGGCTTCTGGCTCATTTAGCACAGCCATCGTCGACAAAATTAACAGAGTATTGCAATGAAACCCTGGGTGGAAAGTGATAGCATGTATTGCGGACATTTTATAAGGACAAACTACATTACTCCCAGAAGTCTAGCTTAGCTCAGCTGAGCTAGCTTGTCTGAAGTTTTGCCCGATGAGTTCATGTGAAGTCGAGAGAAATTTCTCACGGTATAAAAACATTTTTTCAATCAACAGAACCAAATTTACACCTAAAAATCTTTAGAAGTATTTGTTAATTAACTCTAATAGTAATAATTTGTGTTTATGGAAAGTGTATACTGGATTTTAAGAACTAATAATAAAAATGTTGAGTGTTTGGTGGCTTTTTTTGCATTATCTTTGCCTATTTATGTTCCTATTTTTTCTTTTTAGTGCCTATTTATAGCCTTTTTAACTTTATAATGCCTATTTATGTGCCTATTTTAGTGACTTTTAGTGCCTATTTGTCAGCCTTTTTTAAAAAATTTTATTGCTTATAAATCCGCCCCTACTTATGACATATAATATAGCTACCTATTAAATTACACTAATAATAAAGTAAAATGTTATGTACGTCAAGCACCAAATAAGTTTGAGAAGGTCCTTTATAAAAAAAATCATACTACAGTTAATACAACATCTAGAATAAATAAAATTAAAACTATCCATCCTCATATGATATAATTCTTTTTTCTAAATATTGCTTCCGAATTATATCATAATATATAATCCAACAAATTCTGCATGGTTAAAATATTGTCTCATCACTAATTATATTACATCTTTTTTAGACGTCGAAAATTGTAGGAAAAACAAACAAATCAACTTTAGAAACTTTTTTCCGAAATTGTGACGAGAAAAATTATTCTGAATATTTGAATATATATATATATATATATATATATATATGAATATATTAGAAAATCAAATGAGTATTGATGTTCAAAACCAAATGTCCCTAGTTCAAGTCCTCCGTCAAAATGTAGTTGTCTTTGCTTACAAACCACAATTTTAATTTGCACTTGTGGGCATGTAGAGAAAGGCGTGAGTCTCGTTTTGTCTTTATTTACTGTGACGTGGAGGTTGGGGTTCGAATATCAATCCGGTGTCTTGAGGTGTTTCTTTTCTAAAATGTTTTCCAACTGTCCTTACACCTAAATGCGGTTAGGCCTACATATCATTTAAAGTTTACCTTTCTCACTACCCCATTTGTGTATACATGAGGATAGGCCAAGTTTGAAAAAAGAAATATATCTTTATGCCAGTTTTTAAAATTAAGGTTTCTAGCAAACACAAGCATACAGTATATTTCTAATCATTGTCCCTAATTTCTTTGAAGTAGATCATTATTAGAAAAGTAATAACGTGATTAGAACTAATTATGTTCTGTAAGGTAACGGTTCAAACTCGCACGATCATAGAAAGTTATTATGGACAAATGTTTGTTTTATTAAGTTCGTACTTGTTTCAATGAACTGTTTGGATAAGAAGTATATTTTAGTTAATTTTGCTTTCCCAACCACCCTTTCTTAGAACTGATACGGTTGGCTTTATATATATATATATATAGTTTTTTAATTTTCTTAAGCCACACTAAAACAAATTAAAAATATTAGTTTTTACAGAGCTTCCAAATATATTTGATAACATTTTTTTTAAGTCAATTAAGTTTAAACCTAACTTTAAAAATATAAACATGATATAAGAAGAATAGTTTAGAAAATATAAATATGTTTTGCGATCAACAATGATAACATTTTACTATGATATTGGAATACATAATTATGTGTTAATAATATGCAATATATATATAGTGACAAATGCAGATCACATGATTTGACGTATGAATATATGAAAGTAGTATTAGAAGCGTTTTTGTTGATGAAAGATACTGTTCTTTCTACTTAATTATCACTAGATCTAATATTTTTTAGCAAGTTTAATTAATTGTACATTTTTTGGTAGAGTTAATATTTATCTACAGCGAATTAATACACAGTAACTCTTGAAAACGTTTCGAGAATTGATATCTGTTTTTATGAAAGTAAGCAGGATGTAACTTTCTTAGTTGGAAGCTTAAAGTGTAATTTAATTCAGTTACTTTTTATTCCGGTAATAAAGAAGCAAAATAATGTTGAGTTGTGGCTTGTAATATTACCTAATTTTGACCTTGTCGGAGGGTGTATATTTATCGTTTAAGATGAGGTCCGTACTCCATACTGTTAAGTGGTAGAAGATAAAAAAGAATGTTTACAAAAGGTCAACTCTATTCTAGAGTACTCACACTATAAATAGAATCATCCCCTTTTGCATGTAAAGATATAAACCAAACTTTTATAAGAATAGTCCAAGGTAAAGATGACTTAAGAACCCATCTCAATTCACGGATAGCGTTTATCTTTAGGATGTTACCTGATTGGTGAGTTCAAAGATATTTTGCTAAGCGGGTTGAATCTTAACTTGACACACCTAAGCACAATCACACTTAGACCGTAATACATTAAATAGAAAAGGAGTGAATAAAATGAGCAGTCCAACCCGTGAGGCCTTTTGTTTATCTCCTGTTGATTCTTAATATCTTTCTCTGACGTGTATATACACTCACTCTTCTAGTTTCTCATGGACGAAATTGAGTTGCCTTTCCAAATACAACTTTTCTTATTCCCTATTATGGATTTACATCTGATTATAAGGAATTTTTAAATTTAAAATTTAGCCGAAATATTCCTACTGGACATTTTCTTAGATAAATCAAATAGTACAAGTTGTAAATGATTTAAAGAAAGTACGTTTACAATAAAACTACTTCTACTACTACTAATATTTTTTTATTTGAGGTATTTAACAGGCACTTTCCGAACCGACCGATTATATCAGCATACGAAAATTTCTATGAGCGAGAGTGAAAGGTCCTATACATTTTGGTTTCTTTCATGTGCCACTTGAGGCGAGCAAACACTTTAACCCCAAGACCA
>CABFWB010000105.1:76358-95713 GCA_902151455.1 Timema bartmani | reverse complement strand
TTGATTTAGACGGAATATTTTCACTATTTAAACATTTATAAAATCCTAAAATCTAGTTATAAAAAATAAGTAAGATATTCATGGATATGCTATTCTCAAGGTCTTGACTGACTATAAAAAAACTTGTATTTTAAGTGGTATGCAATCAGAAATCACTGCTGCATATTTGGTCGTTAAATGAGGGCTGTCATGTTTTTGCCCCGACCCCCTCATTTAGGGTAGGAAGGGTCGTCTGAAAGGCCTTTATCCCTGTCATAATTCTACTATATAGTAGGATTTTGTTAGTAAAAAGGACCTTCCAAAAATTCCTTCCTACCATAAACAGAATATATATACCAACAAGTGGTGAGCAAGACACACCCTTATACAAATAGTCATATAGTAGGCGCATTAGCACCCCCCAGTATCGAGCCAAGGATACAAGCTTAGTTTTTAATGAGTTACTATATAACATATGCCTGGTTTTTGATGAGCTTTGAAAAGAGTGTTGATATTAGTAATCTAATCTAATCTGTTCTAATAAATCTGTATTTTAAGAATATTAATAATCAATTTCCTGGAGAGATAATATAAAATCACATTTTGGAAACTAGCTCCCTTTGCACCTGTTTGTGAATAAAGATCATACCTCTTTAGTTGTTGTTACCCCATACCAAGCCTTGTCATTCCAAGTACTTCAATTAGTCTCCCACTCCCCCAACATCATTGTCTCGAATGTTCTAAGGCAGTGTGGCTCAACTAGCGGCCTGCGGGCCAAATGCAGCCCACGACCAGTGAACGGTCCTTATAATATCTTGTAGGAAAATTTAAGGGAGACCCTCGTTGGCATATAACTAATGATTCAAATAAATGTGTGTATTTAAAAAAGTCTTGATAACATTTTACTATACATTTATTTGATTATTACAAATATGTATTATATAGATATATATTTATAATACTAAGTTGTTTTGTGCAAGTGTATATGCGTGCATATTTCTTAATACATTTTTGGGTGATTAATAAACTCTTCTTGGTAGTGAAATTTGAAAGATTCTACAAATCAAAAAACACAATTTATATTTAAAATAATTTTTTACTAAGAGTTGTTTGTAGGCCTGTATTTAGTTGGTGGAATTACTAAATATTTATTTGGCCCGCGGTGCAAACAGATACCAATATTTGGCCTTTGGATTGAAAACGTTAGAACATTCTGAGCTAAGGCATCACACTCGCAATATACTTGACCGTTGGGGACAAGGATATAGAGGTTTGAGTCCCAGTAGGGTGAAGTGAGAGTTGTTTTTCTAAATGTTTTGTCACTCTTCCTTCGTGAAAATTAATATATATGCATAACCTGAAGTGGTATAAAAAAGCAGTGCTTTATATAAGCGAATTACCCGGACCGATAGTGAGATACGATGGAAAAAAACCCAAACCAACAGAAGTGTTTTTTCTTGAAAATTATTAAAAGGAGAAAGATGAAGAGAGGAATAATAAGTAAGGCAAATTGGTTACATAGTAGATATATAGACTAAGATATTAGATTAGGTGGTCTCGTGGTTTAATGCATCAAACTCACCTCAAAATGGTGTTCTAATGACAGCGAGGCTGAAGTTCGAATCTCAGCTGATTTTTTTATTTTTCATGTGGTAATGGTTTATCACTGTTGATCTCCAATCCTCTATTCATGCGAATATGAGTTCACCTCGTTTTAATTACACTCTAAATCCCTACCAATCAGAAATATTCGTTATTAGATTTGACGCTGAACTTTGAAATTAAATATACGGATACTAAATTAAAGGAGAGAAGATAAGTTAAAATTAAGAAGCAAATTCTAAAAAGGAGTTGTAATAATTTTCATTTTAAAATCAAGCTCAAAACAATATCTCTTAGTCCTCAAAACAAAGTAAATATAGGCCTACATATTATTTAGAAAAATTAAAATGATCAAACGATGAACTTGATTGGCTCTGTCACTTGTATCTATTCATTTTCTAGAGTATAGCTGGTTTAATGGTTCTTTCACTTATATTTTTCATTCATTTCTAGTGTGTAGCTAGTTTAATGGTAGAGTACGACTCCCTTCTCTTAAACGTGTGGTATATTAAAAACAAGAGAATAATTATGTTCGCAGAGAAAACACTACTTAATTATAATCAGTATTTCGTGTTTAAATATTCAAAGTTTGGTATCAAAAGCTACGTTTTCTGTACCTATTCTGGCTGAAGCGATATCATAAAGGGTAATTGAAGCATTATGTACGTCCCAAACTGTTACTGTTAATTCATGGTAGTGTTATTTTTTTAAGGCAATTGGAATTATACTAAAATAACAGTTTCATATCCATCTGTTTTGAAAATGTGATTTTTTTTCGTTTTGAAAAGTAATGTAAAACCTTTTCACTTTTTAAAGGGACCAAATATATATATCTCAATAGATGGATACTGAACAGTTTTTAAAATCATTTTTGAAATGTCAAAAAAAAAGTCTGAATTACTATGAACCCATTATATTTTATCTTAAAAATTACAGTAAATGCAGATGGAGTACGCATTAGTTGGATTCAGATAAGAAGTAGCTTGAAGAAAATATAAATATATTTTTTTAAGTCAACATTAATAACAGTTGCAGATCACATGACTCGAGATATAATAATATTGAAAATGTTTTGGTAACTTTTATTTATTGTCAACAAAGTCCATTATTATTTAAATCGGACTTTAAGTTGGAAGTAGTTATTGGTAGAAATTTGTATTTCTATTAAAGATGTAAACCCTATTTTAATGAGTGCTAAGTTTCGTTGGTCCTTTGGGAATGGCCTTGATTGTGCCCAGTGCTGGGTTGCTGTATAGTCCATTATATTCCAAACTTTTTACCGTACAGGCCATCCGTATATTTACACTACTTCTTTTTTATCGCCGCGTTCAGGTTTTACGCATATTATGATCATTACTCTTATAGGGTATGGATGGTAACGAAATAATATTATAGATAATCTATCCGAATTTTCGTGGAAAGAGAGTAGGAAACTATTTAGGCAAAACCACGCTCAGTAGACCCGACTCGGACTCGACTCTCGATCTCCCCTTCTTCAGCAGGCCAATCCAACACGAGAGTGACGTCTTAAACCATTCGCCCACTGAAGCAAGTACTTTTACACTACTAGGGTAGGTGATTAGATCAGAATAATTTTGAGGAAATGTACTCGCATTTGCGCGGGGAAGTACTGGAGAAATATTTTGGGAAAAATTATCAGTTCACCGGCAAACCAGACTAGACGAAGCTTACGCCTTTGTCCGCGTGTTCTCTGGGGAGAGAGCCTACGCGATGTTAAAACTATTCTAATTGTGTACGGGCTAGCCCCACTATCATATTGATAGGTATTTACAATTATGCAAACCTAAGCTATCTTTCAGGGCGTTTCACTGTCTGTCAGGTTTAGGGATGTGAAAAAATGATCAATATTTTCCTTTCGATACTAGTATTTTTTTACTCGATACTTTTTTTCCGATACTTTTACTGATATTAGTACTCACACTCCGGTATAGAAATATACAACTATTTTGCTATCTTCACTCATGCTTGGATTAAATGTTTACTAGGGTGAACTGTGGAGGAAGAACCAATGACACTATATTTCAATTCTCACTCATTGTTTGCATGACAAGTGAGAAGCATTCAATCTCTTTTAGCTCATCATTTTAATAACTGTTTTTTCATCTTTATTTATCAATACAGCCTGATACCTGGGCGAGTGGCGGCTAGTCTACTACCCCTTCTTTTATCAATGAGCACGGTCCATAAACTAAACAAAAGAAGCTCTTGTAGCGCTCAATGCACTCACTTAACTTAAGGTGGGGTGCTAGTGAGCGTGAGTTTAGGGCAGTATGTTTTAAGTTTTGATAGCATAAACATTTTTCGATCAAAATAAATCAAATATTTCTTCTATAGAAACATAGAGATTAGTTTTCTGCACATCCTGATCTCAACAGTTGTTGAATATCTGTCAAAGGTGTCCTGGAATTTAATGACAACTTTTTCTCTTCATTTAAAAAGTTTGTCACCAAATGCCGCTATGCTCATGACAGACATTCAAGAACTGTTGAGATTAGCATGTGCAGAAAACTAAATTCTATGTTTCTATAGAAGAAATATTTGATTTATTTTGGTAAAAAAAAATTTATGCTAAAAAAACTGCAAAATCAATACACTAAACTGGCGCTCACTAGCACCCCACCTTAAGAGTGCCCCAAGCAAACTAAACAGAAAAGTATATGTGCGTTGTTTAAGAAGATGAAGCAGAACATGACATCAATTCTTAGAGTTTGTCAAGAGTTATTAATCTATCTTGATAGAGTATATGAACGTCGAATGTAGTTAAAAAAATGGCAGCTACCAGAAGTAAATAATTATGGAAATTTTTTAAGAAGTTGGATAGCGAAAAAGGATATTATAAAATTGGTTTTAAAATATTAAAAACCACCATAATTTTCAGTGTTTGAATAAATATGAGAATAAAATTATGATGCAAAAACTTAAATTATTATTATTAGGCTAAAAAAAAATTGTCCAGATTAAAATTTCGATACCAACACTTTTCTTTCGGTATTAGTACGGCATCGATATTTTTCTACATACCTAGCTAGGGTTATTTGTGTACATTAGTGCTAGTGGAATAAGGATTTGGGATATAGAATTTTAGAAGAAATGTACCCGAATGTGCGTTGAGATAAAGTGTAAACCATTTAGGGAAAAAAACCTCAGCACACCAAACGGGGTTTTAGACCCGCTCTCTCAATATTCAATAAAGCACTCTAACACGGAAGTGACGCGTTTAGACCATGTGACCACCGATGCGGGTAGACTTGAATTAAACTATCTTTAAAGACCTATGTTGGTATAACATGTGTCCAGATATCGAGTGTCAAATTTCTGAATAAAAAACAACTTATGTGAGTCAGGGAGTTACAATCGGCGGCTATAATGTACGTCACTGCCTTGCGTGCGTCACGTGTTTCTAGTAGAAAAGGTGGATGCATGTGCGTGTTGTGGTGTATATCTAGTATTCAGTCTCGAACAAGCGCCACCGTTATCAATAGTACTCGGACCCAACAGTCTAAATGTCAAACTCATTTAGTCCAGTGTTTGGAGAGGGCATGGTTTGAATCCTGCCCGGGTGTATGGAGGCGTTTTTTTTTTCAAAACAATTTCCAACTCTTCCTCCACACAAATATGGTCTAGTTTTAGCCAGATCTTTCTTTTATAATATCTACTCAAATAGCGTAACTACCATATATTTAATTAATATATATTCCAAACATGTAGTAGTAATACGTGGAGAGTAATAATAATAATAATAATAATAATAATAATAATAATAATAATAATAGAAACCGGTAGGTCTAAAGTATATTGAAATGAGTGACTTTGACCTGGAAGGTCAAATTAGGTGTTTCCGGGCTTCAAATTTAACCTATATTCAGGTATAGTTTCTAAAAATTCCTCCTAGTGATCTTTTATTAGATATCTTAAGTAGATTTAGATCTAATTCCCTCTCTTGTGAACACGGTTTTAATGAAATGTATTTCTTTTAGTGGGATAATCAGAGACATGGGTGATATGCACAAACGAGTTTGAGGGGGAAAAAATAAGATGGAGTCGAGTCAAAGGTGAGTTGATATCTACTTTGCTGCAAATCAACTCACTTTTTACTCCGCTTCCCCTCGCTCAGCCTCTTTCTTGCATACGGACCATAACTTAGCTGCCACATACCCGTAAGTTTAGCCTGAAGCTCACTGGAAGCTTTGGCTCAAGCCTAAACGGCAGCATTTTATATTGTTAGTACGGACAACACAATGGTCACAATGATCGGGATAAATAAAGCTAACATAGAGGAAACGCATCAGCCCTCTCCGGGAGAGAGGGAGGAAAAGCATACCCTGGGAAAAACATCCCCAGTTTGGAAGATGTAAGCGTTTCGTTTCGTTATGTTCCAGATTAAGACTGTCCCTGAAATTAAAAAAAAAAGGCACATCTCCAGCACCGGCGTAAGCGTTTAGTTTAACTCCAGCATAAGATTAACTCTAAGGTAAACCCTTAAAGATTAAAAATTTAACTACAACTTCCCAAGTGCTTGCTTTCGTGGGCCACAGGACATTTGATTTTAATGACATGTCTTCTAAGAGTGCACAGTTTGATAGCACTTTTTATTGATAATATAGTATTACTAAGCAAATAATAATAATATTAGTGACTTTCAGCCAATGTTTGTAATTAAGAACCTTCTGATAGTTGTCACTTACGACCTCTCTTATCATGAACAGGGTATAAATTATATAGCTATATAACTAGTACTGTTAAATAATGTAATTAAGTTACTTATATGGCAGTAACATTAAATTAAAAATAATCATCACATCCGTTGAGGGAAAGAGGTGGTGGGAGGACAGGAGGAGGTGGAGAGGCGTATATTCCGAACAGATCCAGTCAATGGCTGGAAGCTGTTTATGATGATGATGATGATGATCACATATGTAATTAAAAGTGAATATGATTTAGAATGGGGAACACGAGCGGTGTCAGCGTCACTCCATTTTTAATTCATATATTTAGATATATCAAGTATAAAGCTAAATATTAGAAGGTAACAATTAATAAGCCATTTCAGCAAATGTCTAATTAATGTAAATAGTGTAATTATGCTTCAAATTTGTTGTTTGCAATTATGGTTGTACGACATCGAATTTTCAATATTTAGGTCCTAGTACATAATATAGGTAATAATTTATGAAGTTAAACTGTTCTAATTAGTTTCTGGTCTTGGTGGATAATAAACTTGGCATAGTTTGGTTAAAAAAAACTACAGCCACTCGTCAGTAGCCCTTCCTAAATCGGTAAGTTGTTTACTTAACTATGAATTCCAGTGTAAATTCCCAGGAGGAACAAAACATATAATGTTAACATCTTTTACTCTATAGTAAGTTAGTAAATTTGTTAATTATTAATTTTGATAGTTCGCTAAACTTAACACAGTGGCATTAATAAGTACAAAGAAACACACGTCCAAGTATATATTTTCAACTTCAAATTTCAAAGGCTAGCTACTTATGAGTTTTGCTAAGTACGAATATACTTTGAGAATAGGTCACCCAGCAACAGCTGCTTAGGAGCAGTCAGTCAGAAGAGATCTTATCATCTCTCAGACCATTTATCTCAGTTTAGAACGCTAAGTCTAGGTTACAAAGTTGGTCTTTCAGTCATGCCATTACTTTATAATAACGATATAGCGTCTGGGTCTCATGACTCTACTAGAGTTTTATTTACATCAAACCACCATTTTGTAATGGGTCTAATTGCATTTAAAAAAATC
This sequence comes from Timema bartmani, assembly GCA_902151455.1. Taxonomy (NCBI): domain Eukaryota; kingdom Metazoa; phylum Arthropoda; class Insecta; order Phasmatodea; family Timematidae; genus Timema; species Timema bartmani. Next base: position 88,359 of record CABFWB010000105.1, on the reverse strand, counting down.
CACTGCTAAAAAATAAAACTAGACGTTGATTACATTTCACTAAAAAAAACATTAACTGTAGATACTAGTGCAAGGGAGGTAATGAACATGCACTCCATGTGTACCCCCGGCGGTGAGAGAGCAGTCTAATGCGCTAGACTCACATATAATTATGTCTTCATTAATGGGGTAATCGAGGCTAAAATTACAACCGAGGACATTAGGGATGGTTTTATAAATTTAATTTTTCCATCCTATCTTTAAGCTAATGCGGGCGCACCTTCTCTATTTTATCACCCTAATCCCATTAAGTCGTAAATACTCATTGTGTTGAAAGTACTAATTAAAAACCAAAGTATACAACGTATTATATTACTGTTATTAAAATTGTCTATTAAATTTGTAGCATAATGAAACAAAAGTTAATTAAAGTACAAAATTAAAAAAATATATTCAGTCTAGACAAAACTTGGTAAACATTTAATCAAATCAACCATATTTATTTATTTGAGATGTTTAACGTGCACTTGATGAACTGACTGATTATATCAACACATGAGAATTTATATGAGCGAGAATGAAAGTGTTTACATATTTTGCCGGGAAATGTATCGTCACATACGTACGTACCTTCCAGGGTACTTACATGCCACAATCGCCATGAGACAGACAGCTTTACTTCAACTCGGAAGGAAGTTGTGTTACGGATTTCTATAGTTCTAGAAAAATCCGTCAACCCCGGCTGGGTTTGAACCCACGAACATCGGGTCTCCAAGACTACAGAGGTCAACAAAATTAACTAAACTAACTTCTCTGCTACCTACCAAATCTTACACCAATCTAAGAATCACCAAGGAGAACGCTTTCCTTAAGAAATTCGAGTACGTCCCTCCATCTAAAATACTTTTAGGCGCACTGATATCAAACCAACGTTCATGCAATTGATTCCTACGTCTTATTTACATCACTGTACGTTAGAATTCACAATTTATTTTTCTTATTAAATATTCGGTTGTAATTTTTTACAATAGAAAACATTTTACAAGAACTTAAAATTACAAACAGACAATAATTTTGATTTTAAACTTCGTGACTTTAAAGCTAGCCAAGTTTTTGATCACATATAATTGGAAACATTCTATGTATCATGAGTAAAGAACATAATTTTTGCTTACATCAATTTAAATTACTATTTAAACATTTATATTAAGTAAGAGTTTTTTTTATGTTTTGAAGGCTTGTTTCAATACACATCTCAGATAATGGCTGTAGTAACTGCATAAAACTACGGAAGCTATTATTTCCTCAAAGTGGCCCAAGCCCGAAAACATTCATTTTAATCCAAAATATTTTATCTCTCGCCCCACCAAACTACTAATAATAAGATTAATAATTCAAAAACAATTTGTGCGCAATACACTGCCAGTGTTTTTTTACTAAATTATTTCTTCCTCTCTCTCCTCAAATTCTGGCACATTTCCTCCTAATTTTACCTTCTTCGTCTCACCTATTAGTGTTAACATGCAGATAGCCCAAACGGGTCTTAAATGTGGTGCACACACACACACACACACACACTAAAAGAGGTGATTGGTATATAGTAGGATTTTGGCATTGAGAACAGCCTTTAAAAATTACTAAAACAATTTTCATATATTCTAACAAATCATATGGTCTGTAACTATCATTTTCGATTGATAATAACAATACAATTAACAAAATAATATAGTTAAACGCTATAAATTTTGACAATAAAAAATATAATTATATTTTCTAAGCATTTCTTTCTACTGTCGTAGGCAGCCTTTGGTAATCTAGAGCATGCAAGGATGACGTAAACCTGAGAAATCGTACTACTAGTTGTTTTAAATCAGCAGTTCCGTGCGAGTATCAGGTCATGTTTTCAAAAACAGAGATTTTTTGCCAATTAGCATAAGATAGAGTATTTACATAAGCAGTAACTCAAGGAAAACACACTACTTTTTTGGTATATAACAGTGAATTTTCAGATCTTTTCAGGAGAGGGGGGACGGGAAGGACGCCAGTTGTTGAGGGACTACTTCGAGGTACTTTACATACTTAGCTACCAAGTTACAGTAACTTGTAAGAAGAATAACCTACAGCTTGAGTCCTTGTTCAGTACGGAGGAGGAAGCTCAAACTATATTGAAAGTCTGAGTTTGAGTTATGTAACAGGCGCGTAACACCGGGCGGCCATGTGTTCGACACCTGTAAGAGATATAACCCCAAAGATAAGTCAGGACGCGGAACTGCTGAGTAGGGACATTGATTGAACGAGGGAATTTCACTAAACTCCTTCAACATGTTCTAAAAACCTGCATCACATTTATCTATACAATCGTATAATAATTAATATATTTCCATAAACGAGATCAAAACGAACCCCACAGTTATTTTCCGCTGATTACCCATCCCACTCAGCCATCCTGGCACGTAGGCCCACAGGTTGGGCAGAGTGGCGACACTATTTAGCATAAAACAAATTTTTTACAAAGTTATATACTAACCTATATGCAAGGTATTTAATCAGATTTTGAATAATATTTGCTTGAGTTAAGAGTGTTAAACTGTTTAGCATAAGAAACTTACCATACCCAGCTGAAATTCGAACCCTGACCTTCCAGTCACCAGAAAACCAAACAAGACCATACTGACGTCGTTGTCCTCGTGCCCACTGGAATGGTATCCAGTTGTGACTCGTCCAAGACTACCCAAAGGGTTTCAGGATATCTAGAGAGACTGTAATGAAGGGAGCGTGGAATCAATTTCCAGGCCTATTCCCTGGTGAGAGTCGCCTGTGACTTTGCGTCAAACGAATGTGTTGCTTGGTTGGAAGGAGGGTCCCCCGATTGTAGTCGCCGGACATTCACACAACTCAAGAATAGTCCGAGCTACAATAATTGTTGTTTGAATCCGTTTCGGTGGCCGCATGGTCTAAGCCGTCACTATCGCAATATACTAGACTGCCGATGACGAGGAAATCGTGGTTCGATATCGGTCGGGTGTACTGAAGGTGTTTTACCTAAATGATTTAAGACTTTCTTCTACGCAAATTCGAGTTCATTCCATCTAAATTAAACCCTCCTCATTCCTAACTTATTATCGTAATTAGTAAATAGGCGTATAACCCAAACAGGCAGTAAGACGTGGTGCTATATATATATATATATGAATGAAATTTAAGGTACCCTTGGTTGGATATCTAGTGGTACCTATTTTTTTAAACCCTGTTTGTTCTAGCATTCTGATATAAGTTTTTTATTATTATTATTATTAGCACCGTGTCTTACTACCCGTTCGGGTTATACGCACTTACGCTAATGTGTAGTGGTAGGGTGATTGTGAGATGAAATGGAGGACCTACAGTTTAACGTGGAATCCGAACCACGGTGGAGGCCTGGCATTCCTCACATTCACAAGTTGTGATTAATACACGTCTTGTCAGAGGTGAAGTAAGGGTTTGGCAATCAGATAAATCTGTGCCGGGACCGAGGATTGAACCACGGACCCCCAGCACAGAAGTCTGACACCTTACCCCTAGACCACCAGGTCACCAAGTTTTTTTATCAATCCATTTAGTACCATAGTTGATAAAGGCTGAATATGAGTGATGGTTATAAAGAGAATAGCTTAGAGGAAGTGCACCCGCATTAGCGTGAAAATAAAATGTAAAAACAAGAGTGATAAATAACTTTTAAACTCAATGCACCTGATTGAGATTCGAAACGTGACCTCGCCTTCACTGGCAATTAAGTTTATTTGTGAACTAAATGCCTTATACCACGTGACTACCAGTGAGAATATTCTTAATTTAAATTTTGCCCTAATACTTTCTAAGCTATTTAAATATTATAAAATCAATTCGTCACATACTATAACGTAAACAAAATAGAACGTAGTCCAATCAAATCCATCGAAAGAGCAAAGTTTTATAAGACGAACTTCAGCAGATGAGCTCAATTTTCGCATTTAATTTTAATATAAATTAAAAACTGAGGAAATATATCAGTACATCTTATAGCACTGTTGATGACGTTATAAAATATCTCATTCTTTTAAAATAAGAGGATATTGCATAGACCAAATATTTTTTTAGTTATCTTGATTCTCCATATTTTATTTAACTCAAACTATCTCGTTTACATTTTATAGCCATTTATTTATAGGTAACACAACTCAAAACAACTATGGGCAGTCATTTTAAATTATTTTCTAATAAATAAAAAGTTATTTAAAATAACATTATATGGCACTGTAACAAATGCACAAGAATACAAAACCACAGAGTATGTAGGAAGGGCTTAAGGGCAAGCTTAAGCTTTACTTTCACACCTAGTTTGGTTAAAACTAAGCTATAAACTGATTTTAGAAGCTAGCAGCGCACATAAATGCAATATTATACTAATTTTAAAATTACATTGTAGTAAATAATCCAAGATTTTAAAGTAATATGCTATTGCCAATAACTCAACATTTTCATTTAAAAAAAACTAGGTTCTATATTTTTTCTTTGGATTTAAACCTTTTGTTTGCCTTTTATAGCCTTTAAGCTTTACAGTATAATCTCTTAACACTAGGTACTCCAAACAATAATACGTAGTAAATTTTTCTTATTTTGCTATAGATAACAAAATATGTCAATTTGAAAAGACCCACTGGCAGGGTTAGACAAATATTTTCCTGAGAAAATGTTAACTGTTTTTGGTGGAGGTGTAATAATAATATTTTCCCAGCTGTACCATCTCCTAGTTCATTAAAAAAGAGCATTTGAACAAACTAAAAATAAACAACATTCCATGCGAGGCTTGTTAATAATTCCACAAGTCTTCCTTTACTCAGCAATAAAAGGTAAGATGATTTTAACGAGGAACTCACAAGAAAGGAACTGGGAGTTTATAAAGAGAAATGCAAACACGTCTTGTGACAAGCTAGTACTTTGGTGTGGAGGGGTGTTGAAATGAACCAGATGGCAGGAAGAAATGAGGGGAGAGAAGTCGTCTTTAATTATTATTATTATTATTATTAGTAGTAGTAGTAGTAGTAGTAGTAGCAGCAGCATCGCATCTTACTAACCGTTCGGGTTATACGCACTTACGCTAATGTGTAGTGGTAGGGTGATTGTGAGGTGAAATGAAGGACCTACAGTTTAACGTGGGAGCCGATACCACGGTGGAGGCCTGGCATTCCGCACATTCACAAGTTGGGATCAGATAAATCTGTGCCGGGACCGAGGATTTAACCCCGGACCCCCATCACAGAAGACCGCCAGGTCACCACGTCGTCTTTAATTAAAAACGTCGCGGTTTTGCGACACCTATCAGTGCTACTAGGGGCCACAAGCACAACTTACATTCATTTTCTCTGTTGTGAAAGATGTGGCTCTTGGATTTCTGCACAAAGAAGTCAAACTGAATGGAGTAGCTATTTTACGGGTTGACTATAGGATTAAACTTTTCTTATCAAAATAAACTTTATTGCTTGAGAAAAAACTTATTTCTTATTTGGTGTGGTTTTGTTAGTGTATATTTTCTGTCTCCAACCAATGCTTAGTGAGCTTCTGTAAATGTTTTAAAAGTTTTAATAAACACTTGTTCGAGTAAAGCAATTGACAGCAGCAAAGTTTGGAGCCACGCGTGAGACACAGAAATCCTAGAAGACGAGATTCAATTCATATCGACTGAAATAATTTGTTTTTTTCTGATAGTGGTTCTTCCTTCTACTTTCAGGAAAGTTTCAGGGCAGTTTGACACAACTTTCCAACTATCATTAGATTGAAAAGTCAAATACGCTTATGTTAAAATGTTTCGATAAAAATACACTCAAAATGTCAAGTTATATTATGAAAAAATATTATTTATTTATTTATTTATTTGAGATATTTAACGTGCACTTTCTGAACCGACTGATTGTCCCAGCACATGATAATTTCTATGAGTGAGAGCGAAAGGGCCTACCAATTTTGCCGGGGAAGGTATTTTCACACACCTTCTGGATACATGCCACAATCTACATGTAAGCAACGAGTTTACTTCCCTTCCGAAGGAAGTTGTGTTACGGACTTTTATCACTCAAGAAAAATCCGTCAACCCCGGCTGAGTTTGAACCCACGAATAATCAATTTCAAAATATGTAGTATTTTTGAAGAGTTAACAGTAATTCAGAGAAGTCTAATATAAATTTTTGTTTTCATTCTAAAATCTTATTACTTCTTTAAAATTGTGATAGGTTAGATTATCCTTACACAATTTAAAATTACTTCATCTGAAATGGGTTACTACAGACCAATTTGCATAGGAAGGCACTTTAATAAAATATAAACGTACCTTTTTGTGGCTAAAATTGATAGAATTCCAATATATCATTAGTGTTATTTTATAGGTTTGATAATATCTGCCAAAAGTGACAGTTACAGATAACATAATCTAACATATGATTACGTGAAAGTAGAGCTAATAGCTTTCCTAACTATCAGAAAATATCATATGGAAATTGTATTGTAGTTAAAGATGATTCGACACAACTTTGTAGCATTTGTTGCAATATTGTTCGGAATAGTCTTTGTCAAAAAATATTTAAATTATCCTTGTTATGGAGCTAGTAAAACAAATTGTGTGCTGTATTCGTGTTCGCTGATAAGTCACTACAATTTCCTTAATCTGTTGTTTATGGGTTTGTTTATCACCGCGTCTTACTACCTGTTCAGGTTATATGCATATGTACTAATTACGCTACAATAGTGAGCTAAGGATGAGAAAAGTTGAATTTAGAGGAGGTGTATCTGCATTTGCGTAGAATGAGAGTTTAAACCTTTTTGTAAAATCCACCCTCAATACAACTGACCCCGATCTTCCTGTCATCGGCAGTCTAGTCTAACACGAGAGTTACGCCTTAGACCATGCGGCCACCGAAGCATGTGTTAAGCTGTTGAATCGACGACGAATAGATATGCCTATATTGGGATATCATACTTGTAACACTGTATTTGACTTCCATATTGGTATTTCACGGTTAGCCTTGATTATGGGTTTTGTGTTGTCTTCCGTTACCGCTTGAAGGAATGGTTTGTTGCGAGGCTGTTTTTTCACTTGGGTTGTATGTACAGGGCTGTTCCTTTGAGAGGAAGATCTGTGTTAGGCGGTGAGGATGATGGATAAAGCCACAAACCGTTATCATATAAATCAGACGATATACAACTCTTAAAACTGGAAAGTTCTTAAAGCTCCATGTATCAACTAAACTGTGGAAATGGAATCTTCGTGTGAAGCTATGTAAAACTATCCACTGGTAAAGTATTACATTTAGCATGGGAATCGAGCATGCTGTTTTTATTGTAAATGATATGGGAGTTGTTTTATTTACAGCTAGGACTACAATCATATAATGTTTCTATGATGATAAATGATACATTCCGGGGAACAAGTTAGCTGAGAAGGAGACATTATTTTGGTGATACCAGCAAATACTTAATTCGTCCCACATCGACAGCTAAACAATCATACGGTTGTCCAGAAATCTTGGGAAGGTGTCTGATCCTATCTGAGATTAGAGTTTAGGTGATTTATTATTTCAGTATACCAAGTTTTTTTTTATACATGATATTGGGTGTGTTATGTTATAAAAGCCAGGTCCTATCATTTGGATGTAATCCCGTTTTACCCGATTGTTGTGTGTTTTGGTGCACTTATACTTGGTCCTTCAGATCTGGTAAAGCCATTTAAATAACTAACATTATGTTATTTAAATGAAAAGGGTTGTAGCCATTTTATTGTATTGTTGATGTTGGGTGCATGGGGGATATTGATAACACCATATGTTCATTGTTGTGTGTTTTGTATATTTGACTCAGCCCTTCAGACCAGGTAAAGCCATTTTGATCGTTATTTCTTTCACTATATAAATGTGTGTGATATTATGTTACTAAATTCAAGGCATATAGTACTTGTTGCAATCAGTGAGCATTTCTAAATGATATTGTTGTGTGGTGCATTACCCTTGTATTTAGTCTTTCAGACAACGTACAGCGATTCTCAAAACTGTACGTTTTTTTTTTGTAATATAAAGGGTTATGACATATTTTGTTTCTTTATTCATAGCAATTTAAGTATTTATTCTGTTTTGATTTTTTAGGGAGAACTACTCCTAAAGAGTCTCTATAATATTTGCCGGAATCTGAGCTAGCCAATTCAAATATTTTTATTTAAATTATTATTTTGTTATTTTCATTAAAGGGGGCTTTGGCTTTACATACTGAGACTCAGATTCAGTCCCTGGCATGACCGGAAAACGAATCTTCTATTAAATTGGTACTTTACCTTTTATATTAATGAATTAACAGCTAAGGACTGGGTGCTATGTCTGTTCTATATTAAGATAATATGTAACTAGTTTTTTAGTTAGTCGTGTATTGATATAAAAGTTTGATTCAGAAAATGCACGTTAAAAATTCCTAGCATAAAAATATTTCTTTAATCAGCACCTTTGAATATTATTGAGCTATAAACTACAGAGTTATTATACCTTTAGAAAACAGAAGAAAGTGTGCGTTATAAACTCCAAATTTGGGGAACTCATCCCAACATTTCTCGTAGATGTAGGGATAGCTTATATTGTACCATAATAAAATTGTGTTTCATAAAATTATTTTAAGTTGAATCTTTTTACGTTTGCACGCTGACCTGCATCGGTGGGTATGCGAACTAAATGTTGGGTTTATTTTTCCTTGTTGATTTCCTACTTCTCCTCTTCCTCGCGAATACGGGTTTGTTTAATCTAAATTCTAGCTTCCTCAACCTTACCATACTAGAGTAATTAAAATTAATATAGCCCGTATAGGAAGTAAGACGTTGTGGAAAAAGGAAACATATTGGTACACTCTAGTTCCGATACCTCAGTACTCTCAGCTGGGATTCGAAGCTCGACTTTCCAGTCATCAGTTAGTCGGACAAGATAACATCCATACCCATCAATGCGGGGTGACCTTTAATCTTGAATGTCACTTTCAGTCTAGATCGGGTTGGACAAAAGGTTTGTTGCCGGAGTTTAACAATCTGGACCATCTGGCTCTGTTAATTATTCAGGTAAACTACACAGTGGTGTTGTATGGAAGGCTGATTGGTTTATACGCGTGGGGAGAAACAGTGAGGAAATTGAGATCCAAACGGCGGGAGTAAAAACCTACGGAAGTCAAATTTTCCGCAACAGAAATACAAGAATAAATTAAACTCCTTTGAGAATTAACAGCAACCGTTGGTAAGTTTTTGTGGCATGATACTTTTTTCGTTCTTAGGACAAAATGACAAGTCCCATTTGTTTAAAAACAAGTACTGACATACGACAAAACAAAAGAAAATGAAACAAAAAGCCATAGTTTAATTTTTTAAAAGTCTCTGTCTTTACATTTCATTGCTTTTATTAGCTAGTTTTCTTTTGTAATGAGAAACAAAGCTAAATTACAAACAACTTAACCTGATGAAACAATAAGATAAGAGGTAAACTTCAAGGAATGGCATTGGCATATTTTTAGGGGGTAGTTATAGCCCCAATGTGTATAAACAAGCATCAGCATAGCCGGATAGTATCGAAACATGCCCTTCCTAGTCAATCATGAGTAGCATCGGTGTGACCAACCCTTCCAACAACCAGGTACCAGTGGTACGACGATCTAAGCCATCATTTTCGCAATACACTGGATTGCCGATGACGAAGAGGTTAGGGTTGAAATTATAGTTGGGTATAAATAACGTGTTTTTTTGCTAAAAGTTTTTCCACTTTCCTTCTACGAAAATGTGGTTAAATTTCCTCTAAATTATACTTTCTTCAACATTATCTCACTAGTGTTAATTTTTGCACTGCCCAGACGGGTAGTAAGTAAAATGCGATGCACAAAAAGAAGTGCATAAAAACATGCTACTATTGATTAAAACTAACTCAGAAACGATTAAAAGATTAGTTAATAGATTTATGAAATACATTCATGGTGCACCTGGTCAGAATCAAATTCAGGTATTCTGCAGGGTCATGAGTACTTGACCATCTTTTTGGATAAATTATAAAGTTTACCCAGTAGAAGCACTGATACTGTAGCAAATAAATTTGATGAAGTAATTAATTAATAATTTGCACAGAGTAAATTGAAGACTTTGGATGGATAGGCGGCGACGGCTGTAAACAATATCCGTTGATAAAAAAACTTAATAATAATATTCTACCATATGGTCAAGGATACTCAAGCAACCAGCCTAGCCGATTCAGGAGTGTGTGGTTGTATCCCAACCAGTTGAACTCGCTTTCCACCCTAAATAATTTAATTCAGTCTTTGGGAGCGCGGGTTCAGTTTATTAGGGCTTATCCTCATTCTGTTACCTTAGATTAGATAAGAATCAAATATGCAATCCCAAACAATTATAATAATTGTACAAGTGGCAGCATTAAGCCAACTACCGAGCCGGGGGTGGCTGCGTTATCTGATAGCTCGTGATCTTAATAAAATCACACATTTGTAGCCAACGATTTCCACACGTCCATCATAGACTCTGCCTTAAAATATGAGTGAAGAATGACCCTGGGCACGGGAATATTCTGGATATCTCAGTGTTTAGAGCATTGGCGTACTAGGCCAAAGGTCCCGGGTTCGATTTCCGTGTCCAGGTGTCATTTTTCAATTTTTAGAATATTAGATTAGATAATTTAAATCGTTCATAGTCAGAGTACTGTCACTAGCGTATCGGAGTTTGCGATACACATGAGTTAAATCGAAATAGTTTGTTGGTTAAATTCACTATCTTGATATTATACTGAGGAATCAATAAAGTATATGTTTAATAATTACATATGTTGTGCCTTTTCGTGGTTCTATTCGACTCTCACACTACATGGATAAATATCCCATTTCATAAATTACGTATCTTTTATATTAATATGTGGGCTTAATTGGTCTATAAATGCCGAATAAGCTTTTCCGCTGCAGGGTCTGTGGGGCATGAATGTTTAAATCGATTTACATTAGTAAATTTTTTTTTGAATATTCCTAGCTATAAAGTTATACTTTTATTTATTTAACTGATATTTACATTCCCAACATATATGAGTGAATTTAAAAATAATCAGTAATAAGGTTATATTAATTAAGATAATTAGCTAGATAAATTATTGATTCATATTCAAACCTACTTAAATAAAGAGATAAAATAGCAATACGATACTATATGAACTATCTATATAAAGAGAATAAAAAGTTTACTTAACCTCTTAACATTATTTATTTCCGTTTATAAGAAAGAACTTTGTATTGATATAATTGTAGGGTGAGGAATGTTACCGATACAGAAAGAAACGTTACAGTAAAACACATGAAAAAAGAGAGAATGTCTGAGGAAACTGTTTGATCTGGGTGGTGAGAGGAGCGAATAAAAAAAATCGACTGTCGGAACAAAGCACCTTCCATTGGAGGCAGAAAATTGGTTAATCCTCTTTGGACTTCGTCTCTAGTAAACTACAACTGCAGACATCACAAACAGGCAAACTTCTTTTTTCCGGAAGTTTAGGGAGGATTTGTGGAGTAATACAAAATAAATCCTTATGAAATGCTTAGTATTCTTGAAGCTACCCTAAATAAAGTTTGGTAGAAGTGTTATTTTAACCAAACTTTTTTTGATTATATGTACTACAGTTTACTATATTATTATTATAATTGTTGTACAATACATTCACCCCGAAAGATATCAGTATAACCTTGCTGGATTACACGATGACTATCTTATAAGCTACACCATTTTGTGATCCATCAAGGTAAGAACTTTTCAAAGTAAACTAAATGTAAACTTTATATTCATTCATTCCAGTCCATACGTAGTGTGATGACTGTTACTCCCATTTTTGAATTAATTAGCCGATTACCCAACATTGGCCCACATAGCTACTTGCCCCAATTCAGATATTTCCAGGGTTTTACTATTTCTTTAACTCTTTAGCGAACACCCTCCAACCCCCCCCCCCTCCTCCCC
>CABFWB010000105.1:52261-70017 GCA_902151455.1 Timema bartmani | reverse complement strand
GGGGGGGGGTGGGGGGGGGAGTGCTCTCCTCTACATAGTTTTGTCACGTGTCTTGGGATTAATTAATACGTGTCTTGGAAACCTTCAAGTTTCCGTCGAAACCTTCAAGTTTCCGTCGAAACTTAACGCAGGCTTAAAATGTGTTCATTATTCCTATATTCACAACTAGGTTTGAGCTTAAGAGAACATTTGAGTGACTTTAAGGAAGATAATATTCAGAGGATGTGTTGCTGTATATGCGGAGTGAGAGTGGGAAAAGATTTAGGGGAAAACCTACGAACAACAGAACTAGATTCAAACTCTGACCTTCCTGTCACCGGCAAACCAGACGAGACCAGATTTACGCTCTTTCTCATGTGCAGACTGGTGAGAGCTTAAAAATTCCATTTTCAAACAAAAAATAAATGAATTTTTTTATCGGATTATTATTTATTGGTGAATAGTTAAAATATAGTCTTTACGCAGAATGTATTGAACAGAGCTATTTTAGTGCTTTAATTTTTGACGATTTTTGATTCATTAAATAAATTATATATATATTCATTTAACAATGGTTTATTTCTCATTACTAAAAGTTATCTTTGTTATTACTTTTATTTTCAAAACTAGGTCATACAATTTAGTTCTATAAATGTATGGCTATAAAGTTAACAGTAGTTTCTGTAAATAAATACTTGTAAATATAGTTAAATCTATATTATTTAACAAGCGTGAGCAAGAAATAAACATAAAAATCATAATTTGAAATCTATACCTTCCTTTAAATATCTCGATAAAATATGTTTGGTGTCATTTTAACACAAGTAACCACCAAATAATTATTATGTTCCACCATTAGTTTTCAATTGAATGTGCAAGTGGATGTCCATTTATTGGTCTACCACTAATTATGTTTTGTAATGTTCATATTTGATTTGATAAGAGTGATAAATGACAAAATTATATCATCTTTATTTTAAGTCCCTTCTCCTTATTTTATAGTAGCTTAGTCTTCTATGACATGTTTCTGTGTTATTATTGATGCTACACAATCTTCGGGTATTATTTTTATAATAAAGATGATATTATGTTAAATATATATTATAATTAAGGTTGTGAACATGTTTAGGTCTTATATGTAAAGCACCTTCATTGATGTTTGACCTTTCTGACCTTGGAACTGCAACGTTTGAGCATGAATACCAACAACCTGTGGTTCCAGCAAGATGGAACAAAGGTCAAACAGCTCTAATCATCACTGGAGTTGCTTTGCAAAATGTTTCCTATACATTTCGTTTCACAATTCGGGGACATCGATTGGCCACCACGCAAAACAGACTTATCAGCTCCGGTCTTTCTATTTGTGGGGCATGTTAAAGAGTAATGTTTACATGACTCACCCAAAATTAATTCAGAAATTTAAAGAAAGATTTGTGGAGGAAATTGAACCAATTCAACAAGAAACAATGCACAAAGTTATGTCAAGTTTCTAGAAGCGCATACAAATATGTATCGTATGTAGGCTCTAAGAACGTTTTTTAAATTAATAATTTAAGAGTATGTAGAACATTTTCAATATTTTGTTGTCATTTTATGTTTAATTTGAAGCATTTAGTAGTCAAAATAGTAAATATATAGTGTTATTAAATGTGTCAACAATTTCCACCCCACCTGTATAATAGTTAGACTAATAAATGTTAGTGCACTTTTAGAACGTGTACTTTTAGAACATATTTACAAGTCAGCTTTTTTATTTACAAGTGAAATATTAATATATCCAATTTAGTCACCATTATTGAAAAAACCAAATTACACCAACAATTTTAAAATGATTTTGTGACTGCTGTAGTTAATGAATAAAACATCAGTTATTCAAATAATTAAGGAACATAAATACATTTTGTTTGTAGCTTGATATATTAAAGCTAAGAAATAAATTAAAATTGTGGAGTGAGGGAATGAGTAAAATTTCTTTATTTTTGAGTCTCAACATTAATGTAGGGCACTGCGTAATTAAACTTTTCTTTAACTAAGAAAGTTTCTGATTTATTTTGTACAAAAAAATGACCTATATCTTGTAATATTTTCTCGATTGTCAATTAACTTATTAGAGAACTTTCACATGTGGCCGTCTCATAGCCTTAATGATCACTTATATACACCCTCATAATATAAGATAAATGTCACTTAAAAATATTTAGAGAGGTGATTAAATCATTAATGTATTATACTGGACTAATAATGTACCAAACTTGCACTTGTAAAGTATTTTATCAATGTGCAAAGACTTGTATAAAATACTCCTTAATTTACAAGTACTTGTAAGCTATAAGTGGCTTTATGAAACCAAACTATGAACTTAATGTAAAATATAGTTGTAAATTGTAAAATTTCACTTGTAGTTACAAGTGTTTACTTGTAGCTTTATAAAATATAAGTTTCTCTTTTAATACACGCTACAAGTGATTCGCTTGTAAATTGTAGACTTGTAACTTTATGGAACAGGCCTTAGATAAGTCCGTTACTAGTAAAATTTATCTGCTCCACACGGCGTGTACAATCTTCCACAAACAAATGGTCCAGCTCTCTAGCGACAGGGGTCCGCGCCGGGCTTGGGAGGCAACACGCCTCGTAGCTTAGCTAAGTAGTTGGCCATTCCCTATGTAGCCAGGCGCCCAACACGTCAACCTGCCGTGTAGAACACTCCAAACCTTTTCTCCCGTTCTCTTTCTTCGGCTCTCTTTCATCGGATTACAGGATTAGCGGATTAGAAGTCATAGCGCCGATAAAAGAGATTACCGGCTATAATATGTGCTAAATTTAAGTTGGCGGCGATTTCTTTGCAGCCATCGGAGGATTAAAACCAAACCATCCTCCTCCAATGCATGTAAGTCAACGATAAGAAAGCTAAACATTAACTGCCACGTTCATATCAAATGCAAGGTATAAAATGTCGAAAAATATATAGTAAGGTAACATAATTTAAAGTTAGGGATTCACATCAGTGGGCACGAGGGCTAGGACGTCAACTTCATCTGGTCTAGTTTGCCAGTTATGGGAAGATCGAAGTTCGAATCCTGACTAGGTGTACCTAAGGTGTTTTTTTATTATTTAGTGTTTCACTCTACCTTCACGTAAATTTGGATATATTTTCTTTAAATTATACCTCCTCATCCCTTCCCTATTGGTATGACTTAGTGCATACAGCCCGGACAGTTATACTCCGATTTTGGTTGGAAGAACAGTAGAGTAAATTCAAACATATTTCTTTGCGGCCAACACTGATAACATTTTACTTTATTATTAGTGTTATTCTATAGTTATTTATTATATCTATCTAAAGTGACGGCTGCAGATAGTATGACCTGCTGTATGAATGTATTAAAATGGTTTTAGTAACTTTAGTAACTAACTTCTACTGTTCTTCCTACCAAAATCATACTATAGTAAGACGCGGATAGAAAAAAACTAAACTAAATACTGGCACCTAAAATAATAATGTATTGTTTTTGAGTCTTAAAAAAATTCTTGTCCGAACTCAAACCGAAATACACTAATTATGTATCACTGATGATTTAAAATAGTCACGTTTATATATAATTTAAATCGTGAGAACGTTTTATTTGGTTTAGCATGGATAAGTAAATACATACAAAATATAAAAGATTATATTTCGGGTCTAATGATTACAGATTTATAAAAGCATTTTAGTTTAGCATAGTCCCATGATTGTGCCTTCCAAGTCAATGTGGTGGTCTATTTTCTGAATGTAATTTATAGGATAAATACCCTTATAAATAATTATTCGTTCTAAAGCATATTATGATGTTCTCTACGGTCGGATTCAATTAATATTGCCTAATGTACCGCAATGTTTCAACAAATTCAACAACATATTCGTGTCTCCGCCCTTGTGTGTGCTGCGTTAGTTATGTACGGGTGCACAATCGTAGACGTACAGAAAGTGTCTTATCTGACGGTTAGAAAAGTCACTATGCTGATTTACTTTCACGTATTTATAAGTCAGGACATGTGATCATCAGCTGTCACTTTTGATAGATTACCTAAAAATAACACTGATAAAACAGTAAAATGTTATCAATTTTGGCCGCAAATAAATTTGTATTTTCTAAAATACACTCTCTGTGAAAATTGGACACTAACTCACATTTAACCTAAACAACATAAAAATCATCTCAATTAAGTAGATGTATAACAGTGAAATTTAAGAAAATAATTGAAGAACAGCGTCTCATAGTAGCTGATATAAACCGATATAATTTTTTATGGATTAAAAACAGGTTTTTTTAAAATTAAATAAAACGTTTCTTCAAAGTTATTAATTGATTATAATTTCTCTCTTGAACTTAACATTTATCATTTCTTTCATATTTGACAAATGAACATGAATTATGATTGCTAATTAGAATAAAAATTTCATTATGTATTTTCGAGTTTTATGTGTTGTAATTAATTAGTCAACCTTAGATTCATCCATAAATATTATTAGTCAAACAAAGTTAATTTATACGTCTATGAACAAAACTCACTAGAAAAGCAAGGCTAAGCAAGAGAGTGTGTCCTAAACACGATGTCGAGAGAGTGGGGGTTAAAAGGAGGGGGAGAGAAAGCTGTCATCTGTCATCACCACTCGCCCTGTTACTCACTCTCTATGACTTGGACTGTATATACACATACATACGTGGTGCACTTACCATCGCATGACACATGTCCGAACTTGTGCTGATTGATCACATGGTCTGGCCAGAGGGGAAGTGAGTGAGTGCCAAGTAGAACAGCGTCGTTTGCTTCTGTTATTTATGATTCATTATACTTGCCTGGTCAACAATGCTACATCGAATGGATTACATAGGTCTACATGCATGGACTTAAAGTTTGTCCCAAGAACGCGGATAAAAATGTATTTGTTTCATGTTTGATTTCGTGGTTACTTATTTCATTCTTGTATGAAGATTCGTTTTATACTAATGCAGTCTAATTGCAATAGGAAGAATCTTATTTGACAACTGGAAAAGTTACTTGATATACTTTTACGTATCCACACGTAAAGTTATGTGATCTGCATCTGTCAATTTTGATAAATATTTTCAATATATATAAAATAACGCTAATAATTGGGTAAAATGTCATTAATCCTTACCGGAAAAAAAGATTTGATTTTTCCTAAAGGCCCTTTCTATAAAAATGGAACTGTATTTACCCTCAGTGGTAGCTAAGACATCCAACTATGTCCTTTCAACATTTCTCATTATATCTTCCTTATAAAACGTTTTACAGCTCAACCCATCAAAGATTTAAATTCAATAATCGCTCCTATCATCGTTACTGGGTTGAATAAAGGGGACTATTTTTTAGACTTTATTTTACAATTTCATAGCCCCTCAACGTTAAATACTGCTTTCATAACATTACAAGAAACGATTTTAACTACACATTAATAATGTAATTATAAACGTTTCTGACAAATCTTCATACCCTAGCCACATGGTAGAGAGGTCGAGGTGGCAACTAAAACCCCAGTTGACCTTGGTTCAATATCAAGTGGGTTCCTATTTTTGACTAGAAATCACCATTCATTGCGCTATAGCTGAGCATTTAATAATAAACACAATGTGTTGGTTTTTAAGTGGTGTAAATATACAGCATGGGTGGCCAGGACTTCTACCGCTGTCTACCAGTCGACCGAGAAGCTAAATGGTAGTCTGCAGTTAGTTTTATGAATAACATTTAAAAGCAATCTATTTTGTAGAGAGAAAAGAGTAGGAAAAGGGAAAAGGCACTTTATTACAAACAGCCCCTGACCAATAACATGGAGTTCTGATACTAACGT
Organism: Timema bartmani; assembly: GCA_902151455.1. Lineage (NCBI taxonomy): Eukaryota > Metazoa > Arthropoda > Insecta > Phasmatodea > Timematidae > Timema > Timema bartmani. The sequence continues at coordinate 64,187 of CABFWB010000105.1, read as the reverse complement.
CTTAGCTAGTTAGTTACGCATAAAACCACTATAGGTCCTTACTTCCTTCTTTCTCACTCGCGAACGTTCTGGAAACGTCAGTAGCAGTCTAGTCTAGAATTCACTGACACAGATGATATAAATAAAGGTGTCATTCACGCCTCATCTTCATTATCATTCTTATTTTGTTAGTGCTCGTGTAGTGTCAGTGTTGAAGCTGCGTTAGAAGTTCCAATCAAATGTGTTAGTTAGGTAGTAGTCAGAAAAAAAGCTGCAAAACTTATCGCTCACAGTGAATGAGAAGAATATTTCTTATTTACTTTGGTTAAAGATAAGTGTGTTAGCCTTATTTATATATTCAGTGTTGAGTTGCCCAAGAAATAAAACGTAGAAAGACATTATCGAACCGTTTAAAAACATTTAATACTAATATTTCTGAGGATAGTGAACTTAAGAGGGGCAAAGTTCTTGAATTTAAGTTGACCATTGAGCAGTAAGCGGTCCATTTTTACAAATACTGACAGCAAGTAAAAGATAAAAGTAGTAGCGTCCCTCAAAATTACTTAATTTCTTATGATACAAGATCACTCAAGGCTACCGAAGTGGGTGTGGATACTGTTGATATATTTACAAACATCCTATTTATCCCTTTTATAACTGTATGAAACTAAAAAACAACTCTTCCAAAGGTACCAAAAACAAACACCATTGACAATATTTTCATCTGAACCGCTATAGTATAAAATAAAAAATATGCCTAACAAACTATATTCAAAAATAAAACACTTATAAAAACCTTTAAAAAACTTTAACTCAAATCCTTGATCCAGACCTACCTTTCACAGTAGTTGTGGCCTGTTTAGGCCTGTGTCAAGAGGATTATATTTTTTTCAGCAGCGCATCTTAATATCTGTTCAGGTTATACACATATGTGTTAATTACGCTAGTGAGTTAAGGATGAGAGAGGTTGAGCTTAGAGGAAGGGTACCGGCATTTGGATTGAGGGAGAGTGGAAAACCATTTAGGAAAACTACCCTCAATACATGCAACCCGTATTCAAACCCCAATCTCTCTGTCATTGAAAGTCTAGTCTATTGTGAAAGTGAAGCCTCAGACCATGCGGACACTGAAGCAGGTTATTTTCTTATAGCCCATTCATTTTATCTTGCACGATCGTTTTGTAATTTCAATTTTATATCCATCTAACCTCCACACTAATTTAAAATATGTAAAAAGTTTTATATCTATATAATTCCACACCAACTTCACAACACACAAAATATTCACTTAAACTACAATAACCTTTTACAAATATTTGGATTAAGTGATTCTAGTCTCATGTCCACATCCTTCTAACATGTTATAAATATCATCTCATTTAACCAGTCAATATTATTTTCAGTATTTAGTGAGGAACTAACATCTAACTCACAGGCTAAGGTAACATACAATTTTGTTTGAAAGTTGTTACAGAATAGATTTAGTTCTTTTTTCATATCTAGAATCCAACCTGTTTTTTCTATTTTCTATTTAACTATTTTAGTAATAATTTCATCCTCAGTTTGCTTCAAAATAATATGTATCATACTAATACATGATCGAACGATTGTTTGTCTTTTGTAAATTATATTTAACCACAATTTTCTTTTAATTATGTCCTCCCCCTCCTCCCGATGACGATGCTCTAGACAAGTGTCGAAACTATTTGCCTACTGTTTTGGAAGCATGCTGCAGCCACATAATTACAAGGAGAAAAGGGGATTCGGATAAGATGTAATTCAGTTTCTAAAATATTTCTTTAACTCAATTTAGTTTTTTTTCCCCCCAACATCATCTCAAAATATTTTCTAGTAACAATTTTCTTTACCTAGCTCGATTTCTGGTATCAGCCACATAATTCATAAATTTTCATTTTCAAAAAGTTATCATTTTACTTATATGTCAAGCATATGAATACTAATTTTTTAGTTAAATTTGTCTATCGATGCTCAATGTTTTTTTATGTTGTATGTGTGTACAATCTATTTCTATCTCTAATAATTTTGTCTTGGTCATTGAATGGAATATAATACCTCACAGTATTAATAATTATATTATTTCATTATATTATATATTTATTAATTAACATCCTGATTTTATTCACCATTTACTAACAGGCTACATCTTTTTATAATTGTATTCGTTTTATAACTGATTATCATATTATACATCACTTTTGTTATTTAATAGCTTGATATTTAGCTTTAAGAGATGAACTTAGCGTTGTCAAACTGTTACACCATGAATTAAAGATAGCGACAATATTGACTAGCGAGTAACAAAGAGGTAGTGCGCATGAGTCCTTATTACCTACAGTAAATATCTTTCTTATTTGGTGCGAAGCTGCCAAAACCAGGAGGAGTAATATAAGTAGATAATCTTGAATTGTCCTCCTTGCTTCTTTGCATTCATTGTCATATCAGCTAGTTTCCCATTCAAAACCAACATGGCTCTTATAAGTGTTCTATATTATTGGTGATGCCCACCCACATTGAAAAAATATATAAATACTTTCTATTGTTTTATGTTTAAAAAGGTACTTTTTTATATATATTTTGTTTAAGAAATTATGGTTAGGACTTAAAACAACAACATTAATTACATTGAAAGTTAGAAAAGTAGGAAAGCAAAGAGTACACGCTAATTTACTACGAAATATAAAATGACCCATCTAAAACAGACAATTTCTTTATGTTTTTNGTGGAGTGGTGATGATACAATGTACATTATTCCGTTCAGAAATCTTAAGAGTTTATAGAAAGAGAGATAAAGTCTGTGCGGTGCGCCGTACCATTTATTTATTTATATAATTGAAAGAAGTATGGCTGCATAAAAAAAATCCTTCGATCATGCGTAATTATGTTTTCGATTTACATTTATATATATATATTTATATCTGTTGAAGTACGATAATGAGTTGCAAGTTATTGAATAAAACATTTATACATTCGTTGTTTTAGTGGTAGCATACTTATTTATACTACAGGCTACAGCTGTTTGGAACAATATGATCTCTAAACAGCATAACGTCCGCTATAGGAATGTTCGCCTTAATATTGCGATGCAATCTGGAGAGCGGTGCTGTATAACAGCTTGCCTATTCAAACTATCTCACGGGGAGATCTTGTCAAGTTAGACTCAACTTTAAACAATCAGATTTGCATTGTTAAGAACCATTTAGAAAATAAAATCACAAGTTTTTTTCACAGCCAACCTTGAAAACAATTTATATTATTATTAATTTTGTTATATATATTGATAGCTCTATGACTTGACGTATGAATAAGTGAAATAGTTAGTGACTTTTCTAGCCGTCAGATAAGTTTATTGTTGTAAGAAAAATAGACTGGAAGAAGGACAATAATATCATTCGAATCCAGATAACAGGGCTTTACTATATAATATGTTTTGACGCTAGGATTATTTAATGGCTTTAGGAGGAAATACACCTCTATTTTCGTGGAGTATGAACGGGAAAACTGCAGTAATATACAACTAGTGAAAAATAAACTCTTGATGTAATTCTCCATTGCATAACGTAAAGTACTAAAAACTGTCCTGAGACCACGTGATCACTGATGCAGGATTGTTAGAAAATAAGACAAAGATTTACAAACCATGAATCGACTTGGTTTAACTTAAGTGACAGCAAATCTTTGGAAACCATACCATAAAACCTTTTTATTTTATAACTGGAAGTATTATGAATGTAGTCCGGGACATAAATTTGACGTCAGTTTTGTGGAATAAGTTTAAAAAAAATATTGAGCTCGCCCTCTGTGAAACCACCCCAAAGTCAGTACAGGCACCTAGATTACTCTTCCATTATTTTATTATTTGTTAGTGTAAATAATGAAATAGGTACTATGTTTTTTATTTACAAATTAAGTTTTAGATGATCTCTAAATTTGAAATTTTAGGACCCAGGGTCCGTGAGTTCAAACCCCGTCAAGGTTGATGGATATATTTTTGAGCTATAAAAATCCATAGCACAATTTCCTTCGGATTGGAAGTAAAGCCGTCAGTCATATGTCAATTGTGGCATATAAAAAACTGTAAGGTATGGGAAAATACCTTGCCCGGAAAAGTTTATAGGACCTTTCACTCTTGGTTATAGAAAAGCTCATGTGCTGATATAATCAGTCGGTTCAAAAATACCTCAAATAAATATAACTAAATAAATTAATGTGCTTACATATATTAATAAAGCGTCATAGCTAACTTGGCCTCACTATATTTTGCTTAACTCAGAAAAGCAGGTAAGTAAGACTAATTTGAAGCTCACTATAAACTAATTACGAAGTGCTAAGATACCTGTTTGTGTGTAAAATTTGGGTATAATCCAGTAACCACTATAGCATGACTTAATAATTACCTGTATATACATAGTATCAAATTAACTCAATTTATTTCAGCGTTAAATGCAATTAATAAATCAATAAAGTGAACCCCCACATGTGGCCACGTGGACAAAGGCGTTATTAATCTCGTTTGGCCTGGATTTTTGACTATGGGGAGGTAGTGCTAGAAACCCAGTAGGGTGTTTTTTTTCTCCTCTATTTTTACCCAAACTCTTTCCACGCCAATGCTGGTAAGTAACCTATACATTCTACCATTCTCATCCCTAATCCATCAGTGTAAGTATTCGGATAGCCATGACGGGTGATAATATGTCCATGATAAATACATGTGAAGACTTGTTTGAATATTATCCTAAAATGTACTTTAAAAATAAATTAGTTTTAATTCTCTAAAAAAATTACGTTAAGGTGGGGATGTAGGGAACGCGAACCAAGGTAAGTGTTTTTGCAGTTTTTATAGCAAAACTTTGTGTGGCCACAATAAATAAAATATTTCTTCAGTATAAACAGAGTTTAATTTTCTTCACATGGTGATATCAACAGTTGGTGAATATCTCTGTCAAGGGTGTCCTGGAATTTAATGACAGCTTTTTCTTTTCATTTAAAAAGTTTCTCAACTAATGCCGAAATGCTCATGAAAGATATTCAAGAACTTTTGATATCACCCTGTGAAGAAAATTAAACTAAAATTATACTGGAGCAATATTTGATTTATTTAGACAAAAAAGTTTACCTTAGCTCACGTTCCCTACATCCCCACCACAATCGGCGAGTGTATAGAAGTTATTATGACAGGGTTTATGATGTTATTAAAATGTGTTTGAGGCCTCTAAAAGAAGGTCTTGAGCTATAGATTTTAACAATAAACACTAAACATCTTTACTGTCACTGAGATTAACTACAACCCCTATGAATTAGACAAACAACAAAGTTGACTCAGAATATTTTTCGTCTGGATACGACTAGTTATAATTATGAAACATCAACAGGGTGGTTTCCATTCTAAATAAAACATTCTCACTAAAACTTAGCGCTGTTTATTTCCCCTAATACTCACGGGATATATGCTAGGTTGGTAAGCCTGGAAGTCTATAAGCCTCGACGAAAAATCTTGTGTAAGCTGCAGCCAGCCTTGTCATGTTTAATATGTCTGTGGTAATCTCAAGATAGCTTCCTTCCCGCCTTTGTGCATGGTTGCGTCATCTGGATAATGCGGCAGGCAGGACTACCAACCGATGAAAGGGCTCGAGAACTGTCACGGAGATTTAAGAAAAGATAAAATATATTCTTGGTTTCACACAGAATTATTTTTTTAATCATCTAATACACTAGATTCGGTGAATTAGTAGTACAGGTTTTTAAATATTCTGTTTATATTTAAAAATAACATCATTTATAATTTATTTATTGCCATTGTAATATTTTATAATAGGAGGCTCATATGGTTGTGGAAATAAAATCATCAAATGAAGTTTGGTATTGTATGTGACTATATATATATAATATGTAAATCAATATAAGAGAATACCATTTGTAGGCACCAAGTTAAGGTATTTCCATAGTTTAAGTAATTTTGTGAGCTGTGTGCTAGTAGATATAATATATATCACGTTAAAATATAATCATTGTAAAAAATGCATATGCTTTTATGAAAGCTTACTATAAATACACCTCTCCATCCGCAAACATAAAGATGAAAAATAAAGCGCTCTTTTACACAGATAGGCCTACATCACTTAATGAAATGGAAGTGATTAACTTTATTGAAAAATACCTAAAATGTTAACAATATAATTTATCTTATTTTCCAATGTAATTATACGTATTTGTAAGGTACTTATGTACTTTTCAGTGCTAGCCTGTTATAGGTCTCACGACTGTTGGCCAGCACTATAATAAAGGAAATTGAAATTGAAAGTGAAAACTAAAATATTTAGCAGAAACATTCATTAAAAAATTGATATGATATTTAATACTCGAATCCCATTTTAACTATATATTTTTATTTAGCATGGGAAAAACAACCCCCAGTTCACCCGACCGAGATTCTAACCTCAATCTCCCCATCATGGGCAGTATAACTCAATACTAAACTAGTGCGTTAGATAACTACGCCACCGAGACGGGTTTTTAACTATATAAAATATATAAGTATTTCTTAGAAGTGAAAAATCAAGAACCAAATATACGTTTTTCACTGAGCGATATTGAAAAGTACGATTTTATCTATATCTTTATCCGTTAATTAATAAATTTTATTAGAGAATGGTCCCACCACAACAACAATCAAGTACAGAATTAATCCCTTTTAACAAGAAGTATCCATATTTTTGAGTTTCCTATTTAACCTTTAATTATTTACTCACCATGTCTAACTATCCATCCGGGCTACCTTTATTTAACCACGCTGGTAAGGTAAGGGTGAGGAATAGTTTGATACAAATTTAACTGCATTTCTTGTGGAGAGAATGTGGGAAACTATTTAGAAGGAAAAAACATATTTAATATTCCCCGCCGAGATTCAAACCACGACATTCCCATCGTCAGAAAATCAAAATATTTGACATTTAGTTTAACTGCCCACTGACCCGGGTGATTATTTTTCTAGCGTCATGGTCTACTATATTGCATATAATAATTATTAATACAGTTCGTAGATATGTGTTAAGGTGGGCTGGAAGAGAATTCGAGTTAAAGTAAGTATTTTGATAGCTATTCTAACATAAAATCTTTTCGCCAAAAATTAAGTATTACTTCTCAAAATATGTTGAGTTTAATTTTATACCCTTAGTAAGCTCAATAGTTCTTGAATATTTGTCATGTACAGTGTGTCATTTCAACTTAACTTTTTCTCGTCAATAAAAAGGTTGTATTGAATTTGCGATGCCAATGAAAAATATTATTACTATTCATATTAGTATATGTATAAGATTAAAATAACCGTATCTACTGAAGTAATATTTTATTTAATTTAGTCAAATATTTTAAAAGCTATTGAAATACTGACCTTAAGGTGGGAATGTAGTAACGTGACAAAATGTCTGTGTTTTTTCCAGTTTTTATAGCAAAACTTTTTTTTTTGGCCTGGATGAAATATTGCTCCAGTATAAACATAGTTTAATTTTCTTCGTGGTGATATCAACAGTTCTTTAATATTTGTTAAGAGTGTTGTGGAATTTAATGACAAATTTTTCACTTCATTTAAACCAATTGCTCATGACAACAACTGTTGAAATCACCACGTGAAGAAAATTAAACTCTATGTTTGTATAAAAGAAATATTTGATTTATTTATAGAAAAACTCTTTTGGTCAAATCACTTATTTTTCTCGTCCCCTACATCTTCACCTTAACTCACTCTCCCTTCCGTCCAACCCTAACACTCTTTTGTAGAGGAAAGTGTACAGAGCAGGAAATTAAGAAGATGGAATCCGCAACAATTCAAGCCTCGACTTGAGGTCGCTCAGTGGCTCTCCTGCGGGAATTCGGGAGAACTACTCACAGTGATTCGGGTCACGCACGACGAGACACACAGGGCAGGCAAGTTGGACCACAGAGGAGAGGGAAGCCACCGGTATGACCGAAAGATGAACATCTGAGGTCACTGGAGCGAGAGTAAACTTCCCACGCTCCTCTCCTCTCTATACCAACTAGACCTCCCTTCGCTACCTCCCATCACCACCCACACTAATCCCATCAAACAGTGTCGGTTTGTTGAAGTGTGGTTGTCAGGTACAGGATATTGTATCCTAATGCAGGCGCGTCAAGAAATTTCCCGGTTCATTGATCAATTTATTCTTTAAAAAATAGTTTTTTATTTTGCACCTCGTTTTACCATCCCCCTGGAATATCTATATTTGATATTTGATCTTACTAATATGTTAGGGAAGAGGAAGGAATAATTGAGACAAAATATACTCGTATTTGTATGGAGGAAGAATGGGACACCATTCAGTAAAAAAAAACTCAATACACTCAGTTGGAATTCGAACGCTAAACTCCCCTCACCGGCCAGTAAAATTAGACAATCTTGACGTTTACTCTTGGTACGGCACAGCCTTACATACTTTTTAATATAACATATTATTTGGAACAAACTTTTCAAAAATTAACTTATTTTCTTGAGAAAAATAAACGTAATTTTTTTCTTATTTAAAAAAAATAATTGAATACTTTAATATTATAAATAAAAAATATAATTTTTTAGCAAAATTGTCAGAGACATGAAAAATAGTCCAGTTTTAAAAAATAAGTCTTAAATAAAATATATTTTAGTTACTTTATTTTATAAAGTCAAATGTACAATATTATTTATCATGTAAATCGTGTAAATCCCTAGATATCCATTTTAACGAAAACACTTTAAGTATTTTTTTAATTTCAAAGCTTCATAAAAAGTCATTACCTTTAAAGGTTTTTTCTCTGAAAAACAAATGTTTAACATAATTTATGATGTAAAGCACTCCCCCAATATCTATTTTACACAAAAAAAAAGCCATATTGGGAGGATTAAAAAAAAAAGTGGTCAGTACATCAATTAATCTTAGTTTCAAAACTACAATTAAAGTCACGATTTCCCATCGAGGTGTACAAGCACAGATAAATATCAAGTTTTAACGATTCTTTCGGCTATAGGCCCAGACATGGAGACAGGGGGAAAATATTAGATCAACCTTTTTGAGTCCAAGTGCACTAAAACGTGATAATTTTGAAACAGAAAATGTTCACGATTACAATGAAATATTAAACTTATTCAAAATAATATGTAAAAATATCTTCACACTGAACATAAAAATTAAATAGGTCAAGTCTTTGACAGCCAGAAATTTTAACGATAACAAAATAAAACAGTAGCTTGAAATTAAATTACATATGTTCATACACCCTCTTCGGTGTCGAATCATCTAAATTCTAAAGCATCACTCTCAGAATAAACTGGACTGCCGATAATGGGGAGAGCTAGGTTCGAGTCCCGATCGGCTGTACTCGGGGTGATGTTTTCTAAATAGTTTTACCCTTTCCTTCCACGCAAATATAAATAAGCTTTAATTAAATTATACCTTCTCCATCCCTAGCACATTTGTAATTAGTACATGTATGTACAACCCAACCGGGTAGTGAGAAGCACTGATAAAAATCATGTTCATAGAGTTAATTAATTGATTTAGGTTATTGAATGGTCTAAAATGTTGCTCTCATAACAGACTGGACTGCAAATGACGGGAAGATCTGGGTTGGAATACCTGTTGATTTTATTTAATGGTTTTCCACTCTTGATCTACGCGAATGCTGGTACAATTACTATTCAGTTTTATCTTCTTCATACATATCTAACAGCGTAATTAATAACTAAGCGTATAGCCCAAATGGGCAGTGATTGATATACGTAGAGAAAAAAAGTTCACTATGTGATTTTTCTTCTTTTCCCTGTCACATTAATAATTTGTTGATATTGATAGTACAATTACCACCAACGCAAATAAATGGTACGGCGCACCNAAAAATATGAAGAATTCTTGTTGGGAAATGATTCTCAAAGGAGCAAAAATAAAATATAACAAATTCGAAAGTAAAAGGTATCTTAATGAAATGCAGGTTAAATAAAACTAAAGTGTTTTTACTTGTAATCTTTATTCTGGTTTTATTTTAGCTTGCCTCATTATAATATAAATAATTTATTTACACAAACAAAAGATTAATGCATATAGAAAACGCAAATTCATACAATAGAAATAAGGCTTAACATAAAACATCAAGCTACACTTGTCACTGTAGGCGTGCTTATATTTTAGACCTATAATCACTAAAACACAAAACAAAATATTGATCTTGCAATAATATATATTTTATCATGTTCAAAATGATGTCTCCTTAGAATATTTTAATATACTTTAAACAAAATTGATAAGAAGTTCGTCTATTATCTATAAAATTTTGGCGATGATGTTCATAATTATAGTGTCAGGTCTGCAGAAACTTTGGAGAATCACTAATCACGTACTGATACGGCCAAGCTTAGTTATTATATTATCATCTTAAATAATCAATGTTGCTACGTTCTACAGTATCAGCCACCTTATGAGTATCTAAATATTAAACAAAAATGGCCTTCGTAATTCATTTTTATATTAACACAAAACGCATTTACGTATGCGAATAAGGTGCGCACATTTAAAAAAAATCAGAGGTAAACAAAATTATTTTAACAGAAATGCTATATATTAAATATGCTGAAATTATAATTAAGGAATTGGGAAAAGCAAGGTGTGCCAAATATTTCCATAATCATAATGTAAATATATATGGTTTAAATATAATATAGTGTTGTTTCATGAAAGGGTGTTGTGTTTGTTCATAATAACATATAACTTATTTCAAACATTTGCAATGGAACCAAATTTGAAAGTTATTGAATAGACAGCATAAAAAATACATCAAATAATCTTTTTTTTAACCATAGTCTAAACTTCCTGATTTCATACCAGATTTTCGGCATAGCGAAACAAAATTCTGTCACCCATAAGCGAATATTTACTGTAGCATACGTACGTGGATTTGAAAGATAAATTTTTCTTTTCTTTAAGTACGATTTGGTATTTCTTGAAAGCAATACTCTAGTAAAATAATCTTTGAGTGCAAAATTTGTATGATTATATGGAAAAAGCAACTTATACAAATTCAATATAATTTTGAATTATTTTTAACATCTTCTTTGGTTGGAAACAAATTTTACTGACTTAACTGACTTTTAAATAAATAAGTGTTTGTAGTTCTTTCATAACATTTTCATTATTATAAAAGAGCTTTGATGTGTTTATTGAGATTTTACTAATTAATTAATAATCAATTAATATAGTAATATGTTGTGTTTAGCAATTAATTTTTTAATGAGGGTCCCAAACAATACTTATTTTAAAACACTAGCTAAATTAAATTGTTAAAAATATTTTTAAAAAGTTTGAAAACCCTTAATGTCTTGGCTAATCAGTCCTACAGACTTAGGTTTGATTAAAGGTAGAATAAAAGCTTTTTTATACCCTTTACACACGGGCGATGTGTTCATACTTAATTCATTAGAGAAGCTTGTATTTAAATTATAATGGAAAGTTTCACGAAATAACCAGAAAATTTGCTATTATGAAATATATATTCACATGGTCGTCGTTTTCACACTTATTTGGTAAATAGTAATACAGCTAACAAACATAAAATTAATTTCAGAAATTGCTTGTCTATGCATATATTAAAAGATTATGTACATTTTGAAAGGTTTTGGCATATTTTTTTAATAATACGATTACATAATATATAAAATATGTATAATCATATGAATTATAAAGTACATTTGATTAAAGCCATTTCCCTTTGATTAATTTTTAAAACCGAGATATTTAATTTTTATTTTTATTAAAATAAAGAATAATCACTGTTAAATTTGCTCATACAAGATTACTTGTATTTATTTGCATCTGTACTTAAACGTCACTTAAAACTAAGGCATGCGCTAGAACCAAATTACACACATCTTTGACTGTGTGTTACTTTTT